>SNQJ01S0034047.1:134989-162161 GCA_010110895.2 Picea sitchensis | reverse complement strand
AACTTAATGTTGTCGATCCTTGTAGAACCTGAGTTGATAGCCAATCATTTTTTTTTTTGGTAAATTCAGTTTGGATCAAGACTCCATTAACTTGTCATCTTCTAGAGACTATCTTCTATCCACATTGAAGGACTTCACCCACCTTTCATGTTCATCTACTTATGTTTTTTTTCGCAAAATAAATATGCATTGATTACTCACTTGTACATGGGTACTTATCATGGCCTTGTTTGTTGATCCTATATTAAAGATTGTTGCTCTTAATGGATTTAGTTTTTCTGTATCTCTTTATGTACCTTTGGAAATGTCATCCAAGTAGTGGATTTGGGTCCACTCATGCAAATATGCTTAGAGTATCACTAGGTCATGGTCTTCATGTGTGCACAGGTTTGTCTTGTAGAACTTGGAGCCAACCACCTTGGAACATTTCTCTTTTGGTTGTTGGACATCATTGTCACCTTCAACTCATACCTCTATACTTTTACCATCATATGTAGCATTCATTGCAATCATCTATGTCCACTAAGTTCAACAGTATGGGTTGATGGTGTGTAGTACTTCCTCAAGTGATTCTTTATGCTTCACCATTTTGTTTGAGATAATTTTTTCTTCAAAGTAAGCCTCATATAAAGCATTGATTCCTATTTTGACTTGATGGTTGCAGTGGAAAAACATACATGCACTTTTGGAAGTTGGATTAGCATCCATAGGGACACTCATTTTATGTTGTTTTTCTCGATTGTACATTAGTGCATAATCATTCCTACTGAGACTCATTTTAGAGGATTATTCTCCTTTTTATTCTTTCCTAAGTTTCACATAAGGGGAGGCTTTGAGTTCCAGAAGGTATCCACTCAATGAATACTTGAAATAGCATGCATGTTTGTTAGATATTAAATAATAGCTCCAATTTCACTAGATATTGGTAAATACCTCCCAAAATCCTTTTTGTTGAAACCCCCTCCGAATATGTCTTTCCAATATATAAAGATACATATACTTTTAGCATGTATCCCCTATTTTTGTAAGATACCCCTTTGTATACCCCCTAATATGTAAGACCCCATAGAACCTACATCTTCCCCCCTCCCCTTGCCTAATACCTACAATATATTGACTCTATTTTTCATAATTTTAAAACCCTCCTTTATGAATAAATGTGATAAGATATTTCTTAGCATGGTGAATCCCCCATGTAGTGTGCACTCAATTCTCTTTTCTTGAGGAGTTTGAAATTTGTTGCTTGGAGTTATTATGTGGATCTTTAATGGGATTTCCTGACTTGGGGTTACTTGGACCTCTTTAGATTTTTAGTCATATTTCATTTTTGAATCTTATAGCATCCAAATGACTCATTTCTCTTTTGATGGTTAATGGTGTGTTCTTCTATTTGAAGAATTTGTTTTAGTGGCTAACAACACCAATTTTTCTGGCAACACCTATTTTTTTATTCAGCATTCATGTGAAAGTTGTCATTTTTTGTCATTCTTGTGCCTCTATAACTAATCCTATTTCACTTTATAATTCAACCATGTTCTTCGAGGTTACTTGGCCCTCCTCTTCGGAGTTTTGGTCAAACTTACTAATTGGATATTTCAACCTTTGCAAGCCTCATGCTCCTTCCATTCAATGCATATTTATAGGATCTTCCATAGTTTCATCTATAAAACCTTTACAACGTTGGTGTTTCTCCCTTTCGAGATCCTCGTTCAGGTTCCTAACCAATGTTAATCCTTTGCACATTTTGTACTTTAGTACCTTGGTAGGTCTCATGGTCGAGATTTATTTATTTTCTTCTATTTCTTTACAGTATACTTTTCACTTGAGTGTTGTTAATCTATATAGAAATCTATTAAACTTACATAGAGTAATAATTACATGGGGAGTTGGTTGTATACCTTATTAAAAAGTAGGTCCCTCTCCCACTTTGTTATAGATAAAAGGTTTTCTCTTATATTTTAATATATAACAATATATAGATTTATTATTTCTTGCTATTATATTAAGTTTGTATGGAGATTAAAATCATTTTTATCCAAATTAAACCCAAATTCTTAATAACAAATTAATATTTCAACAATTTTAAATAAAAATTCAAAATATATACAATTTAGAAATAAAACCTAATTTCAAAATATTTATAATTTATAATAAATTAATTCATAAAGTTAAAATAAGTTTAATAAAATTATTTTATAAATTATTTGAATTTAAAAACAACATAATTAATCTTTTATTATAATGAAATAACATAATAATTTTTTTTATTATTAATTTATATTATAATATAAATTAATGAAAAAATAATCATCCTCCTTATCATCATCATAAACCCAAATACATAATAAGGACATGGCACACACAACTTCCATACATCAACATGTTGTCGACAAATCTAAATCTAACTAAGGACATGGCACACACAACTGTCCTACATCAACATGTTGTCGACAAATCTAAATCTAACTAACAGGAAAAAGTACAATATATTCAAAGTTTGCACAAATGATAAAGGAAATGTTATTTGAATCAACTCACTGACAAAAGTGGGCCTATTCAAACTATGAAGGTTGAATATTACATTCATTCAGAGTGTTCCACTATTTTTATTCCTGTAAGTTTATGGCTATGGCTTTCGTATTTATAAATACAAAAGGTCTACGTGGTGATGCACAATCAATTGATTATAATTTACAATAATTTGTAACGAACATTAGAATCTATAATTCTTTAATCTTATTCGAAAGAGATTAATTTGAAAAAGGTAAGATACAATAGCAAGCATATCATATTATTAATGTAAGGTTCGCATATATTAAAGCTTAAATTTAAATTTCGTGTACTATTTGCTTTAAAAATATAATTTATTTAAAAAAAAAAAAATTTATTTAATAAAATATATATTCTTAAAAATTATCCATATATTATTGCTAGAATTATATATATATATATATTCAATATGTAAGAATCACATTTCTTTATTATATGTTTTTATGTGCTTATGAATTGACATTGCTTGGTGAATTAGGGTTTTATATTGCATTTTTCTTGGAAATGGTAAGAAAAAAGGTATCTGCAATTTGTTAGTTCTTATTGCTTATTTCATAGTGTTATTGTTTGACACCTAGGAGGATTATAAGTGCATATACCCTCCATCAAGCTTCATATCATTGCTTGTTGATCAGTCATTTTTGGACAAGGTTGCTAGCAGGGGTACAAGGGTGTACATCCTCCTAGATTTACCTTTCTAGTTTAGTTTTCTTTAGGGAGTAAAATGGCTTACACCTGTAGGGATATTGTAGACCTAACTCTTACATCCAAGACTCCATTTACCCAATATTTTAATGGCACTAATGGAATTTTTGCATTGGCGAAATAAGATTACTTGCATTGGGTAACGTGATTTCATGAGATTTTCAAATTGTTTGAAGTGGAATTAATTCTATTCTCTAATAACAAGCTTGAGCCACTAGGGTGTCCTATTTTGTCAAGGATATAATATTTTTGTCATAACTTAAATCTACATCCATTTAAGAACGCAACAAAATAATCTATATCTTTGAATTTAACTTGTTTTTCAACCGTGGAATTTTGTTTGTAAGCCATTACTATCATTCTAATCCTACTTGAGCCAGACTTTGGTTGGATTACTTGCTTGTTCTCATGGTTGAAAATTAATTGTGTGAAAATGTTGCACCACATCCACTTGGCTGTTACAAACATAATCTGAAAAATTCATACAACAACCATCTAATATCACTGAAGTTTGTGCTAAAGTATTGAGAACTAATCTACTTGTTTCAATGCTTCATTTCTCAAATAAATCTTTGATGCTTTGAGTGGTTAAATCTACAGTAATTATCTTTATTCATTTTTAATATATACTCTTGTTTACTAATATAGTTTAGGACAGGCTTAACTTTCTTGTCCATAATCTTTGAGCTAGTATATTTGTCTCTTGTTGTATCTCAAGCAGGTACAACAATCTTCCAAATATTGCTCAAGAAGCATTTTGGAAACCATTAGCCATCTCTGAGACTTCTTCCCAAACTACTTTCCACTTTGAAGTTTTAACTATGGGGGAATCATCTTCCATAAATTCACTTTCCATCTCATTTCCCCTAAGATCTGTGAATTGCTTGTGTAGGATATAGCCAACTAAAGTGAATGGAGGGTTTATATAAGGTGAGAGTGGGTAGGCTCTTCCACAATTATCTCCATCTTATGGATTGGGTCAGGATTTTCCTAGCCTACAACTTTCGTGATACAATTTTGATGGATTGTGGGAGAAATTTTTGAATCATCTGCCACACCCTAACGACCCTTTTGGCAAGCTCCCATCCCAAATATTTTACCTCGAACTTTCCTGGAGACTCCATTTGAGGGAAGTTCCCTTCTGATTTTTTATGAGAATTAGTCTCGTTTGGAAACTCCATTGAAGTGATATCCCAAGGGATGGAAACATGGATTTGTGGCACTTTCATGAAGCATACGATGCCTTGGATGCCGAAACTATTGACAGGTATCTGAACAAGTTCCTAATAAACTAGTTGGATGTCATCCCAAAGTTCGATGGAAAACAATGTACGAACTGCATAACACTGTTGTTAGAGTTTGCAGAGATGCATCTATGCTAGAAAATGTACAACATGGCCGATGTATGCTATAATTGTTTGTTGTCAGCCGGGAGGTGAAAAAAAAGTTGTAGCCATGGCTTACTCCTTGGAAGCCAAGAAGTATATGATGTTTAACAATCCTCATTAGAGAGTTCATTAAATGTTGGGGACCCAAAAAGCTCAAGTTTGAAAGAGGAAACAATTCATGACCCTAAAGAATGCTTTTTTCAAGAGAAAGGTTTTGACCTTGAAGACCTGTGATGGTTTAAGAAGGAGGCTTCTTCCCAAGTTTTTAGTAACAGTTGAAATACAACAGAAGTTTACGACAAGCAATGAGGAATTTTTTGAGTGCCTCAAGGAAAGCATAAATGAAGATTGCACATTTTGTGAAGAACTAATAGAACTTTGTCCCAACAAATAATTTATGGTCAAGTTTTGTGAACAGAGAGAAGAGGAATATGACGTTGTCCTCCAAAATTATGAGGAAAATTCTACCTTAAAATCAACATGGGAGGTTTCTATTATTTTATATTATGGATTAAAATCACTATATGATGTTGTGATCGAGAAATATGGGTAATAGGAAAACTTCCCAAATCACTACAAATCAGTCTTCATGCCTGAAGAAGTATGAAAACTTGTTATAGATCAATATTGGGATGGTGAAGTATTTGATTATATTGAATATGACAAATAATTGATTGAAGAACAAATCCATGAAGAAATTTTTCCAAGAAAAAAGAAAGACCGTGATGAAGTGAAACATCCAAATGAACATAAGGAGACATTGGTATCCATGCTCTTGATTGATGAAGATGAATTCGTTCAACCTTGATTTCCTCCTACACATGAAGATGAAGAATTCATTAGTCCCAATGATGAAAATGATTTTGTGAAGGACCTTTCCAACATGGTCGATCTACACGTAGAGTTATACGTTAGGAGACACATATGGGATGTGAGTTTCTTCATTATTGGTAGAGATCCCATTTATGAAATTGAAGGTAGCTCTTAGGAAAAAGGGGTTGAGTGGTCATATTCATAGGATTGATAATGTTTGGATGTATATGATTCATGTAGATTTGGAAGCTCAATGACAATATGGTTACATACTTATTCCATCCATTTGAAGATAACTTGTCACAATATTCTCATGATGATTCTCAATCATACATTGAGAGTTGTGATGAGTATCCTTTTGGTGACTCGGGATTGTTTTATGAATATTTACAACCACCATTATTAACTCTATTTTATTAGACACTAGGTCATGGCCATCCCATATCAATCTGAGGCTCAGACTACCCAATGGAAGTATTTTCATATTGAGAACTTTGGCAGGGATTTGCAGATAAATAAGCGACATTTCCTAAATCCGAGGGAGGATTTTTATCTAGACAAGGTTGTCCCTTGCTTATTTCTCTTGTTTGAAAATCCCATAAAATCTTCCTTCAGATCCATATCTCATCTCATCATTCAAGGAGAAGTATTATTTAAGAAAAGATGAAAAAAAAAGCTCTTGGCAGATGAAGAAATCATTGAAGAAAGTCATATTGATTTGATGATGCTAGATCTTGTTGAAATGTATCATAGATTAAATTCCTTATGTTCCATGATCGCAGATAAATACAACTTTAGTGATGATGAAGAAGACTTCCATAGAAATACATCATGTTGAAGATCCACTTGAAGCCACCCTCACTTTTTTTCTTTACACAAGAAGACAACGAGAAGGTGAATTCTAGTCATATCAATGATCCATTGTCTATATATGGTAGTCCTCTTTAGAGATGAATTATCAGGCTTTTTTCCTAGGCTTGCTCCTTGACTTAAGGAATGATTCACCAATAGGTCACTTTGTCAACCCTCCCATACCCTAACTTGGAAAATTTTCATAATGTCTTTAAGCACCTGTTTAATGCGATGAGGTAGTTTTTTATGTACATCTGCTTACACATGGATATTATATTAAATTTGATTTTACTTGCCATGATGCTTTGAATTTAGATCCTTGGAGGCGCACTTGTCTGCCTTTGTAGGACCTTGATTGTTGGACGATTTGGGGGAACAATCCCAACTTGGGCCTCCATTGGGGAAATAATCACACATGTTGGATGTGTCTGGCCCGAGCACTGGATGATAATTGTAGCCTTTGGAGGAAGGATAAGGAACCATGGACAGTGAAACCTATCCTTTTTCTAGCCAAACGAACTTCTTGGGAGCTCTTATACCATGTTTTTAGGCTTGATTTCTTGCTTGGGGCTAGGGCATGTGGTGGTAAAGATGGAAACTTGGAATGTTTTGATGGAAGGCCCCTTGCATTGAGGATGAGGCTCTTGACTTAAAGACACATGGCCTTTGGAGGCCTAACGCTATCTTCTCCAACATCAACAACTTCCTACATGTGCCAAAAACGTTTCCCTAAAAGGGCAAGTGTCATGTTTTAGAAGGGTTTTCTTTGTGAAAAAATAATATTAGTTTGTAGAGGAAAAAGATAAAGGGAAATTTCTCCCTTATTTTGTAGTTTACCCTTGTTAAGTGGAAAACTTTGTCACCAGAGGTTTGAGTATAAACACAATCAAATTTATTTCATTTGAAATATAGCTCCCGTTGGGAAAAGGATACTTGGCTGAAATTTAAGCCCTCTTTTGGAAATTTGGATCTCTCTCTCTCTCTCTCTCTCTTTGAAAATGTAGTTTGGTGGAATTATCTAAAAGTGCATTTAGACTAAGACAGTACACACCTCCTTGCGGATACTTCTTCTCTCTTTCTTATGAATGGTCATTGTTTGGTGAACTAGGGTTTTATATTGCATCTCCCTTGGAATTAGTAAGAAAAAACTTCAATTTATTAGTTCTTCTTGGTTATTTCATAGTGTTATTGGATGATACTGCATAGAGAATTATAAGTGCATACACCCTCCTTCAAACTTGATGTCAATAATTGGGTGGAAATAAGTCATTTTTGGTACAGGTTGCTAGGAGGAATACAAGGGTGTGTCATAGTCCTAGATTTACCTAAGTTTGTTTTGCATTTTATAGGAGTAAAAGTTACACCTAGGGATATTGTGGATATATCTCTTACATACAAGACTCCATTTTCCCAATATTTTAAAGGAACTAATCTGAGTTTTCATTGGAGAAATAAAATTGTTTGCATTGGTATGTGAGTTTCTGATATTTTCAAATTGTTGTTTAAAGTGGAATCAATTCTATGCTCTAATAACTTACTTGAGCCACTAGTGCATCTTATTTTTTCAAGGATATATTATTTTTTCATAAATTAAAGCTACAACCATTAGGTTTGCAACTGAAACTAGGTATATATCTTTGAATTGCTTGCATTTCAACCGTGGAAGTTTGCTTGTAAGCCATTACTATGATTCTACTGGTAATTGGTAAAATTTTGGTCAGACTACTTGCTTGTTCTCATGGTTGAAACTTGTTTTTGTAGAAACTATTTTCTACAACCACTTTGTTGTTATAAAAGTACTCTTAAAACTCTGTATGCCTCCTCTAATACCACTAAATGTTTTGCTAAAGTATTGGGAACTAATCTACTTATTTTTTTTTTCGCATATCTAAATAAGTGCTTTAATGTTTTGAGTGGTTAAATATGCAGTAATATCTTTATTCCTTTATGATATATACTCTTTTTTACTACTCTAGTTTGGGACAACAATCTTGACTTTCTTGTCCATAATATTTGAACTTGCCACTTGTCTCTTATTATGTCTTGGGTAGGTACAACTATCTTCATGAATTTTCAAAGGAATTGACGAGCAGTAACCATCTCTGAGACTTGGAGTCCCAGACACTTTCCGTTTAGTGTTTGACCTGGGGGAGCCATATTCCATGGCCTCATTTCCCATATCCATTTTACCTAGGGTCACTAGATATTCCCCCTTTGTGTAGGATTTATCCTTCACTAAAGTGAAGAGAGAGTTTACTCTAAGGTGATAGTGGGTAGAATCTCCCATAGTTATCTTCATCTTGTGGATTAGATTGAGAGTTTTCCAAACTACATTTTGTGCAATAGCAGGCTGCATTCTCCCATATTCTTTATATTCTCCTTCATAATTACCCAATTTCATTGTTGATCCTCTACTTATTTATATCCTTGGAAACATTGATGGGCTTACACTATGCAATTGATTAGTTCATAAGGCACAATTCATTCTAAGGATTTTCAAATGTGGTAGGAAACTATGTCGGCTTGATTGTGGAGGAAACTCCACAATTATGCATGCTCGAGCCAGAGGATTCTTGGGATGGTTGACCACCTAGGAGGTACTCATGAAATTGACAACCATTAACCATCTTTGAGACTTGATCACAAGACACTTTCCATTTAGTAGTTTGACCTATAGGGGAACCATATTCCATAGCCTCCATTTCCATCTCCATTTCACCCCTAGGGTCTTAGGATTCCCCCTTTTCATACCCTCATTTCCCATCTCATTTCACCCTAGGGTCACCCAGGATTCCCCCTTTGTGTAGGATTTATCCTTCACTAAAGTGAAGAGAGAGTTTATCTAAGGTGAAAATGGGTAGAATCTCCCATAGTCATCTCCATCTCATGGATTGGGTCGAGATTTTCCCAAACTACATTTTGTGCAATAACAGGCTGCATTCTCCCATCTTCTTTATATTCTCCTTCATAATTACCCAATATCATTGTTGATCCTCTACTTATTTGTATCCTTGGAAACATTGAGGGGTTTACACTATGCAATTGATTAGTTCATAAGGCACAATTCATTCTAAGGATTTTCAAATGTGGTAGGAAACTATGTCGGCTTGATTGTGGAGGAAACTCCACAATTATGCACGCTTGAGCCAGAGGATTCTTGGGATGGTTGACCACCTGGGAAGTCCTACTTAACGAGTGCAAGCCCCAAAGGTGATGATTAATTATATGTGACTCATTTCATTGGTTTCAATCCCACTTATTCACCCTTGTGAGCGTCAGTTGATGAAACAAGTTCTAAGTGGACTATTCAAATCATGAGAATTAGTGGTCAGTTGCAACTAATACTCATGGATATTTGTAATAGATTAATGACATACTCCATGCACTTAATACAAAAAATGATATATAATAAGCTTGGAAAGAATTATTTTCCACTTATTGGAAAATGTGCATGTCATAGTACCATGTATCTCTCTAGTACATTCTCAATATTTACTTGGAAATTTGTCTATGATTCCTCTCCATCTCAACCAAAGAGCCCCTATTCCTTTTGAAGTGCATGAATAAATAAGAGAATGGCTCAAGTAGAGGGTCAACTGGAAGGCTAGGCATCCCCAACTCCTTATCCTACCCCAAGCCTAGCTTTGACTTCTTCTTTTTTGTCTTTTCTTGATAATCACTTTGAGCAATAATTTCTTATTTTTAATTCTTTCAATACACACATTTCTTTTATTATTCTTTTTTGAATCCTCTTTATTTTATTCTTTTCAACTTTTACCACATTTACATTATTAAGAGTAAAATGTTAATGTAGGTGTGGCCAACAGTTAGAATGGGATGGGGCCCTTCACACCATCAACCTATTGGCCTACCTCATCCTTATCCTTGAAACTTAATATTGTCGATCCTTGTAGAACTTGAGTTGATTGCCAATCATGTTTTTTTGTAGATTCAATTTGGATCAAGATTCCATTAACTTTTCATCTTTTAGAGACTATCTACTAGTCACATTGAAGGACTTCACCCACCTTTCATGTTCATCTAGTTATATTTTTTGTCGCAAAATAAATATGTGTTGATTGCTCACTTGTACATGGGTACTTATCATGGCCTTGTTTGTTGATCCAATATTAAGGATTGTTTCTCTTAATGGATTTAGTTTTGGTGTATCCCTTTTTGTATATTTGGAAATGTCATCCAAGTAACGGATTTTGGTCCACTCATGCAAATATCCTTAGAGTGTCTCTAGGTGATGGTCTCCATGTGTGAACAAGTTTGTCTTGTAGAGCTTGGAGCTAGCCACCTTGGAGAATTTATTGATTGGTTTCTTGACATCATAGTCACCTTAAACTTGTAACTCGATACTTTTACTATCATATGACATAACATCCATTGCAATCATCTATGTCCTCCAAGTTCAACATATTGGGATGATGTTGTGCAATGCTTCCACCAATGATTCTTTACGCTTCACCATTTTGTTTAAGATCATGTTTTCTTCAAAGTGAGCCTCATATAAAGCATTGWTTCCTATTTTTGTTTGATGGTTGCAGTGGCCAACTACACATGCACTTTTGGAATATGGATTAACATCCATAGGGACACTCATTTTATGTTTTTTTTTCTCGATTGTACATTAGGACATAATCAATGCTTCCTATTGAGACTCATTTTAAAGGATCATTCTCCTTTTTATTCTTTCCTATGTTGCACATAAGGGGAGGATTTGAGTTCCACAAGGTCTCCACTCTATCAACCCATGACATAAAAAATTTCTTTGTTAGATATTAAATAATACCTCCAATTTCACTAGATATTGATAAACACCTTCCAAAATCCTTTTTGTTGAAACCCCCTCCGAATACATCTTTCAAATATATAAAAATTGATATGTTTCTACTATGTATCTCCTATTTTATAAGATACCCATTTTTATACCCCCTAATATGTAAAAATCCATAGAACCTTCATCATCCCCCCTCCCCCTCCCCAATACCTACAATATATTGACTCTATTTTTCATAATTTTAAAACCTCTCATAACGATTAATATATGGTGTTACCCTACGTCAAGGGTTTCTCTATTTCTTGTGTTCAATATTATGGTGAATGTTTTGGTTTATTCATGTCGATATTGTGGGTTTATTTTGAGGTTTATCTCCATATCTATTTAGGTAATTAACAAAATGTGATAAGATATTGGTCAACATGGTGAATCCCCCATGTTGAGTGCACTCAATTCTCTTTTCATGAGGAGTTTGAAATTTGTTGCTTGAAGTTATTATGTGGATCTTTAATGGGGTTTCCTGAGTTGGGGTTACTCGGCCCCCTTTAGAGTTTCAATCATACATTATGTTTGAATCTTATAGAATCCAAAGGACTCATTTCTCTTTCCATGGTAAATGGTGTTTTCTTCTATTCGAAGCATTTGTTTGAGTTCCTAACAACACCTATTTTTTTGGAGCATTCATGTGATAGCTGTTATTTTTTGTCATTTTTGTGTCTTTGTAACTAATCCTCTTTCACTTCATAATTCAACCATGTTCTTTTAGGTTACTTGGCCCTCTTCGAAGTTTTGGTCAAACTTCCTAATTAGAATTTTCAACCTCTGCGAGCCTCATGCTCTTTCCATTCAATGCATCTTTATAAGATCTTCTTTAGTTTCATCTCTAAAACCTTTACAACATTGGTGTTACTCCCTTTAGACATCCTCTTTCTACATCCTGACCAATACTAATCTTTTGAACATTTTGTACTTGGGTACCTAGATTCATTTTTTGTTTTCTATTGTTTATGTACTTTTGGATTAAGGAGTGTTGCTAATTAATATAGAAATCTACTCATAGGCTAATAATTACGTGGCAAGTTGGTTGTATACCTAATTAGAAAGTAGGTCACTCTCCCACTTTGTTATACATAAAGGGTTTCCTCTTATATTTTGATATATAACAATATATAGATTTAGTATTTCTTGCTATTATATTGTGTATGGAGACTAAAGTCATTTATGATAACAACAAATAAATATTTCAACAACCTAAAATAAAAATTCAAAATACATATTATTTAGAAAAAGACTTAATTCCAAAATATTTATAATGAAATAATAAAATAATTTATGAAATTAAAATAACTTTAATAAAATTATTTTATAAATTATTTAAATTTAAAAACAACATAATAATTTTTTTTATTATTGTGAAGTAACATAATTAATTATTTGAATTTAAAAATAATATAATAACTTTGTTTATTTTAAGCATAAACCTATTGATCATGGGCACATTTAATAGGAATAGGTTTTTAGTGCTTAATCAGTTTTGTATGGACAAGATTAAATATTGATGGAATATTCTTCAAGATTAAATATTATTGATGAATATTCTTAGTAGTCCAATAAATCAATGGTTGTGAATTCAACCACTAACCTCCTCACTTTTATTATAAAGACATTAGTTTATATGTTTATTTTTTTAATTTTACTTAATCATATTTAAAAATTTACTTATGGTGGCTATTGATTGCCAAGTAAGAGTGATTAGGGGTTTATTTTTCTGTAATAACTCAAACTCCTTGCCTTCACCAACAAAGTTATATCAGAGGCCTCATTCCAGCCAACTCCTTCGGACTCTTTCTATCCACCTAGTGTTCAGGTTTTACAAACCATTTTTTTGCAAGCCATCCTTTCTCATAAGCTCACCAGCCACAAATTTGTGACTATACTAATATTTATTACAGTAAAGTAACATAATTAATTTAATTTATTCTCTAATGAAATATTATTAATTTTGTTATTATATATAAATTGATGGAAAAAATATATCATCCTATCATTATCATAAACACAAAGAAGATAATAAAGACATGGCACACACAACTGCCCTACATCAGCATACTGTCACATATCTAGATCTAACCAACATGCAAAAGTACAATATATTCAAACTTTGCACAAATGATTAAGGAAAATATTGTTGAATCCAACTGGCTGGAAAACGTAGAGTATATTCAACCCATGATGGTTGGGTTGAATGTGCATTGGATGGCCGGTGTTCCACTATTTTTATTCCTGTCACTATTTTTATGGCTATGGCTTTCGTATTTATAAACAGTCATCGATATATGTCGCTAAAGTGAAAACACCTCCTGTAAAAGCGTCTCCCTTCCTTATAATATTATTCATAATATCATGCATTGGACAATGTAAAATGTGTAAAATACTCATATTCTTTCTCTACTAAGACCTTGATCCTCAAAGAGCGAATCTGAAACGATTTGTTTCCACTGGTATGCTTTACAATTTGTCTTTCACAGTTCCATATTATCGGCATTATCAGCGGCTGCCACTTGCCTCATCCCATGTTCTCACAAGGTAAGCGATGGACGAAGATATGGCTTTGAATCTAGTCATCTTAGATTTTACAGTCAAAAGATTCTAACTTTTAGGTTTTCAAATGATCTGGCAGCCCCAAACAAATATTTTATGAAGAAGTTTCATGCTATTAAGAAAGAAACCCTAGATGACGATGTTATACAAAACCCTACATACCACTTGCTTTGGGTTTTATCACAGCAGCCGTTTCTTCTAAACATGCATGACATTCGAAAGAAGTTAGAAGCTATCAATAACCTATTCTCTGTGACTTTGCTAACTATTTTGTTCTATCTTATAAAATATTGTTGAATATCTTGTTCAGTTGTGCCTATCTCCTGAAAGAGAATATTTCTAAAGCCTAGTTTGAAATATCTTTGCAGTGGACGTCAGAACAATCTATGTTGCGTGCGCGGGCGATAGGACCTTCGCTTATTGGAATCGTTTTAGAAACCATTATGAAAAGTGAAGTTTTAAGAATCAAATTCAGTGTCGGTTCAACGTACTAATGGCTTTGACTCACATCTTAAATGACTTAAAGTTTCCTCTGTTCAACAGGGCTTAAATCGATTCGCCCATCCATAACTGTTCGAAAAGGATATATACATCAATCAATGTATGAAAGTTACTGTATCCGTCTCCTGTCCCCTCCTAAGTCTCGTCAATGCCTCAAACAAATAGTGTTCGGATAGCTTAGCATACAATGCAATCTATGTTCAACGAAACAAAATTGAATCCGCTTCGAATGATTCAAGAAAACAAAAAAATCATCGAAAAAAAAATCTTCACTCAGAGATTGTGAATAGATTTTCTCCCAATTTGTAGCAAAGCTTCAATACATGATAGCTTTCCTGCAGTAAGAGAACGATATTACTTGATTTCTCATATCGAAGCACTCCTGTTAATGGTCTTCCATAGGTGGGATTTGGAAGTTCCTCCCTGGATTTCAAGTGGTAAATATACATGTCTCTCGAACTCATATAAAGGATTCACTTTACGGAAATGCAATTACAGATTGCCATCAAAGAGTGCTGTATGTGTGGAGATTTGGGCATGGAGAAAGAGCTTTTTCAGTGCCAAAGATGTTTATATCGCTTACAACACAGGTTATATTTCAGTTATCATTTTCGTTGAAAGGAGTACATTTATTGATCATGGACATATTTAATAGGTTTTAGTGTTTAATCAGTTTTGTATGGACAAGATTAAATATTGATGAAATATTCTTAGTAGTCCCAATAAAATGGTTGTGATTTCAAATTATTAACTTCCTGTCTATTATAAAACATCAATATATGTTTATTTTTACTTTTACTTAATCATATTTAAAAATACTATGATGACTAGCCGATTACCACTTATGAGTGTTAGTATTTTTGCAAGCCCTCCTTTAGACATTCACCAACCATTCTAATTTGTAGCTGTGCTAGTAATATCCTTCTATACTAGTAGTATACATGTTAGTCTTTCTACATCTGCCAACAACCTTAAAAAATCTAAACGAGAATGGTTGCTGAAAAAAAGTTCATATATTGACAGTCTATTTCCATAATAGACTAGAATAGTTTTTTGTGCAAACTCAGAATGGGTGTTTATGTTACATCCAGATACTGCAGCAAACCATATGGACATGGAGAATTGAAGGGATGATCACACTGGTATTCAAAGAACCAGAGAAACAGCCATGAGAAAGACCGAAAGAATGAGGCAGATGAAGACTGTAAATGGGTATAATTCTAAGAGAGGATAACTGACCAAACCAAGTTCAGACAACCAAAAAGGCAAAGGCCGAAGCTCAACTCACAACGTGGAGTGCGTAAATGAACCTCCAGCAGCAACAATAAGTAACAACAATGAAAATCCACCGCAACATTCTTCCCAGAGGAAAGGAATGGTTGGAGGGAAAGATAAGATTATAAAACAGCGATACAGATATAAGTCTCTTGCAAAGATTCTTTCAGTAGCTTTGCGTATCTAGTGTCCTAAATCACTACAAAATATGAACATCTGTTTTTTCATATACTGAAGAGTATAGTTTGCTAAAAGTCGAACAGAAATATGCACTTTTGTTTATATATCTGCATAAGAGTATGTTTATATATTGGCATAAGAGTATGAGATTAACATTTTGAAGTCTTTTGGGGTTTTGGGGTGAGTAGCTACTTTTTTTTTTTTTTTTGTTTGTTTGTTTGTTTGTGTTTTGGTTTTATTTTTGATGATTTTTTGGTTTTGTTGGATCATTGATAGATTATGTTTTTATTGATAGATTATGTTTTTAGAGCTTGATCTATGGACTAGAATTGCTTTGAGTAAGTTTTGTATATTTTATTAAGAGAACAATTATATATCAATATAATGAGTAATTTTCTGTTAGAAAAAAAAGAGTATATTATAGTTTTCTAGAAGTAAATCAAAAATCCAAATTATAGGTGATAGTAGTTCCAAATTTTAGTTAATTGTATATGAATATTGTGCTTATGAATGTAATCAGATCATTTCTTTTTCTTGGCTCATGTTGTTTTGTATCAGTCTTTAAATGTTAATTTAGTGATTTTAATTGTGTTATGCATCCATTTTAATGTTAATTTAATCAATTTAATTGTTCTTTAATATTAATTTAGTCAATTTAATAGTGTTTTAATGAAAATGCTAATTATAAGTGTTGAAATTGTATAACTTAAATATATTTTTGGTATGATTTTATTCATTCCATAAGTTTATTTTAATATTCTTGGGTGAGGTTAAATTATATATACTTCTTTAGATTTTAGTATTGGAGTTTTTTTTTTTGGTTTCAACAAAATCACATACACAAATTTGGTGTATGGATAATTTAACTACTACATTAAAAATAGATTATTATTATTATTATTATAAATAAAATATACAATTATTTTATAATTGTGTTTTAGAAAATGATTGGTGTATAAAAAGATTATAAAATAAATGACATTAAAATGTATTTTTTTTAAATTCTTAATTTTAAATAATTAAAAAAAAATTAGTAGAGATAAATTAAAACTATTTTATTTAAGTTTGTATTGATGGATAATAATAATTACATAATTGTCAATTTTGCTAGCACATCTAGTTAAGGTATGGGTTTCTTCTGTTTGGTGGAAAGGAGACATCCAAAAATAAAATCATGTTGTCATTATTTTATATCAGTGAATAATGGTTTAAAACATAGTATTTTGACAACTTAGATGCCCTTGATTTATAGTTTCTTAGCAATTACATAATTCTCAATTGATACTGTCATTATTTTATATCAGTGATTAATGGTTGTGAATAATACTTTAAAATATAGTAGTGACTAATGGTTTAAAATATAGTATTTTAATTGTTTTTTTAAATGAAAAACACTTCCTCCACTCATGGTTGAATTTAACTTGTATCTAAAAGTTATGGATTTGTATTTAAATGGAGAGATGATATGACTCTATGGAGAAGGCAATTATGTTTTCCAACTTCTCACCTTAGAATGACCTTAAAAATAGATTATTATTATTATAATAAAAAAATGATAAATATGTCTTCGAATTTCGTAAAGGATTTACTTACATGTTTATTTTTTTACTTTTACTTAATCATATTTAAAATTTACTATAATGGCTAACTCATTGTCACTTATGAGTGTTAGTCTTTTTGCAAACCGTCCTTTCGACATTCACCAACCACTAATTTGTGGCTGTGCTAGTAATATCCTTCTATACTAGTAGTATACCTGTTAGTCTTTCTACATCTGCCAACAACCTTAAGAAATCTAAAAGAGAATGGTTGCTGAAAAACAGTTCATATATTGACAGTATATTTCGATAATAGACTAGAATAGCTTTTGTGCAAACTCAGAATGGGTGTTTATGTTACATCCAGATACTGCAGCAAACTGTATGGACGTGGAGAATTGAAGGAGTTCATCTGCGACTGGTGTCTGCATGAACGAGAAAGACCGAAACACAAGGCAGATGAAGACTGCACAATATAATTCAAGAGAGGAGCCAACGGATCTAAAACCAAGTTCAGACAACCAAAAAGGCAAAGGCGGAAGCTCAACTCACAACGTGGAGTGCGTAAATGAACCTCCAGCAGCAGCAATAAGTAACAACAATGAAAATCCACCGCAACATTCTTCCCAGAGGAAAGGAACGGTTGGAGGGAAAGATAAGAAGGGAAAGATAAGATTATAAAACAGCGATACAGATATAAGTCTCTTGCAAAGCTTCTTTCAGTAGCTTTGCGTATCTAGTGTCCTAATTCAGTACAAAATATGAACGTCTGTTTTTTCATGTACTGAACAGTATAGTTTGCTAAAAGTCGAACAGAAATATGCACATTTGTTTATATATCTGCATAAGAGTATGTTTATATATTTGCATAAAAGTATGAGGTTAACATTTTGAAGTCTTTCGGGGGTGAGTAGCTACTGTTTTTTTTGAAAACTTTTTTTTTAGTTGTTTGTGTTTTGGTTTTCATTTTTATGATTTTTTGGTTTTGTTGGATCATTGATAATTGATAGATTATGTTTTTAGAGCTTGATCTATGGACTAGAATTGCTTTGAGCAAGTTTTGTATATTTTATTGAGAGAACAATTATATATCAATATAATGAGTAATTTTTTATTAGAAAAAAAGAGAGTATACTATAGTTTTCTAGAAGTAAATCAGAAATCCAAATTATAGGTGATAGTAGTGCCAAATTTTAGCCAATTGTATATGAATATTGTGCTGATGAATGTAATCATATCATTTATTTTTCTTGACTCATGTTGTTTTGTATCAGTCTTTAAATGTTAATTTAGTGATTTCAATTGTGTTATGCATTCATTTTAATATTAATTTAATCAATTTAATTGTGTTTTAATGTTAATTTAGTCAATTTAATTATGTTTTAATGAAAATGTGAATTATAAGTGTTGAAATTGTATAACTTAAATATATTTTTGGTATGATTTTATTCATTCCATAAGTTTATTTTAATATTCTTGGGTGAGTTTAAATTATATATACTTCTTTAGATTTTAGTAATGGAGTCTTTCTTTTGGTTTCAAACAAAATTTCATACACAAATTTGGTGTATGGATTATTTAACTATTACTTTAAAAATATATTATTATTATTATTATTATTATTATTATAAATAAAATATACAATTATTTTATAATTGTGTTTTAGAAAATTATTGGTGTATAAAAAGATTATGAAATGACATCAAAATGGTTTTTTTTTTAATTCTTAATTCTATATAGTTTAAAAAAATTAATAAAGATAAATTAAAACTATTTTATTTAAGTTTGTATTGATAATAAAGTCATGTTAAGGGTTGGTGCATACTAGGTTGAATGTCATTCCCATGCCCCTGAGTTGTGGTTTCTTAGCAATTACATAATTCTCAATTCATGTTGCCATTATTTTAGATCAGTGAATAATGGTTTAAAACATAGTATTTTGACAACTTATATGCCCTTGAGTTATAGTTTCTTAGCAATTACATCATTCTCAATTCATATTGTCATTATTTTATATTAGTAAATAATGGTTGTGAATAATAGTTTAAAATATAGTAGTGAATAATGGTTTAAAATATAGTATTTTAATTGTTTTTTAAAATGAAAAACACTTCCTCCACTCATGGTTGAATTTAACTTGTATCTAAAAGTTATGGATTTGTATTTAAATGGAGAGATGATATGACTCTTTCCAACTTTTTACCTTAGAACAAATAGATCATTTACATAGAAGAGGTCTCATACACCAATTTGATGTCTCGCTTGATCGTAACTTTAAAAACAGATTATTATTACTATAATAAAAAAATGATAAACAAAATACAAAAATAAAGTATGCAATATGTAACTATTGTATGTTACTTCTCGACCCGCTCTGGGTGCAGGGATAGACATCGAGCATTGTCACGCCCAAAATATTTAGTTTCAATTTCACATTTTTGTTTGTTTATTTGGTTCTTAGGCCACGGTTTTCTGGAAGAGGAGACTTCTTTCAATCGAAGAAATGTTCTACATCAAACTATTCACAACACTTTGTACTGAAGTGCGGTTGGAAGCTCAGATTGCTTCCAATGAAAGAAGAAAACGAAGAACGTAACAGCAATGGGGTAACACTGTGTTTAGGAAAGAATTCAAGAAGACCATGTTTTGTTTTTGTTTTTTTGCCGAAGAACAGCAAGCAGGAAGTGAAGGATGGGGGGTGCCAAAAGAAGTTTAGAATTTGTCGAAGGAAACTGGCAACCAACTATGAAAACGAGAATTACATTCATAGTGTTTGAAGGAAGTTCACACAGAGTATGTTCACATGAGAAAGGCTCGTATTTACATTGATAATGTCTTAAAAGAGCTCGACACACTCCAGTATGATCATCTAGAAAACAAGAATCATAAGAAGAGAGGATGCTTTGAAGTGAGGATGATGGGAGGAAGATGACTATTCAATAATGATATGTGTATTAGGAGTTTAACATTATATGAGTTGATATTAGGTGAGGGATATGTAAGAATTTTTTTATTATAATATTTGTGTTGAAGAACTTAATGAAATGAAGTTTGCATGTAAACAATTGAAAGGATATGCATCATGACATGATTTACAACTTAATATATGGTGAAAAGGTTAAATTTTGAAAAAAATTGATTATTAAATTGCAAGATAAATATGTAGCTATGGTAGTTTAAAAAGATTAAAAGAAAAGGGAAAATGTGTAGAAAAGTATGTTAATAAATTTGGTACATTAGACATTATCAATGGTTTTGTAAAGAAGAGTGAACTTTGTTCTATTTTGGAATATGATTTTAAGACGATAAACTGTAAAAAAGAGAGGCATTGAAAGTAAAGAAAATATATTTAAAAAAGTAAGAGGGAGAGAGTTTCAAAATAAAAATAGGTTTATCCTAAATCCATCTTAACTTTGGATCTATGTCTATCAAGTGTGATGAAAATCAAATTTATTGAAGGGAAAATCTTGTTAAAATTTTGTGATTCCTTCAAGCTCTTATAGATCCAAAATTTAAAATAGATCTACCCTCATTTTTACATAAAATTTACATCTAAATGGTTTTTTGTTATTATTTTTTTTTAATGTCATTGACAAGTTTAATTGATTTGAAACCACTCAATAACATTCACTATCTTTCTCCTTAACTAATATCTAGATCATATAAAAATATTTTAAACATTTGATAAATTTATATACTTTATCTATTTCTTTTTAAAGTAAATATTAAAATATTTTACTCAAAACAATATAGATATATTTTTCATTAATATTTTAATTTTATTTTTAAAAAATAATATGTTAACTACATACTTAATACGAAATGACTAATTTTTGAGGTTGATTGTAGAAAAATTAAAAAAACTAAATTTTTTTTTATCACAAGATATATGTGGTTGAAAAATTGCATTCTAATAAATTGCATAAAAAGTTACCAATAAAAGAGGTTCCCATAGCATATTTTCCTTTATCACAAAATGTGTGGTAGAAAAATTGCATTTTAATGTATTACAGGAAAAGTTACCAATAATTATTTTTATGTAGACACAGTTATAAAGACAGTGTGATTGATCCTTATAAGACTATACAAAAAAAAATGATATTTGAAACCAATGATGATAAAGAAGTTGAATATGACATGGAAAAGATAAAATGATGCTTCATATGATTTTTGTATTAGTGTGGAGAATACAAGAATTATGAAGGTTGTTTTATTTGAATACAATGAAGGGCTTACCATACAAGGAAGAGATGCTATCAATTTATTCATAATTGATGTAAATTATCTGTGGGTAGTTAGCCATCCTTTATCACCCCAAAAATAGAAGGTGTAGTTTTACTTTTTTGGAGTTTGTTTTTAGTCAATATTGTTTGTATGATAATTATTTTCATCATATAAAATTATTTACAATATATTGCATTAAATTAAGGTTGAAAGTTTATATTTCTATTTACAACACGTTACACTAAATTAAGATTGGAAGTTTATATTTTTTCTAATGAAAAAACAAAATAAAAAAAATAGTTATGAGATAATTGTTGGTTAAAGTAAAGAATCCCTAAAGAAATCGTGAAGTGGAAGGTTTTATTGTTGTGCCGACAATAAGGAGGACATGAAATCTTACATTCTTAATAAAATTTTGAAGGAAGTTGACACGCTTAATTATGATGGCTCAAAATAGGCCTTTATTTACTTTGATAAAAATTTCAAGGAAGTTGACACAATTAACTAAGAATACTTAAAAAAAAAATAAGAATTGCAAATTAGTGTTAAAAGATATAAAGGGACATTTGGGTTTGAGATTACATGTGATTCAAGAAGATGAATGAGATATTTAGAAGAATCTAAGCAAGGAGGATCATATATTTGAGAAGAGTCTCTGGACTAACTATAATTGAAAAGGAAGATTTCAACTCTATGGAAAATGAAATAAGGTAAATTTCAATAGGTTACTTTTGGGTGTTAGTGAATGACATTTATAATACTATAATGTAAAGAAAATAATATATATGTAATGGTTTGTAGTCTTGTTTTAGTTTCAATAATAAAGGATTATGTTATGTTATGTTTCTCTAAGATTATATTTTTTTCAATAGTTTATTGTTGTGCACTATGAGAAGCTTGTAGCTACACAAACTTTCTACTCTTATGATTCTCACAATTGATAGTCATATCCATATGGATGAATCAACATCTAAGAATCACATCAGCCACCTATCCACGTTGATCATTATTGTTGTTGTAATTGTTATGCATTTGTTGATTCATCTTCCACTACTACCCTTCAACTTATTTTAACATGCTCTACATGAGGTATGATTTATCATGTGAATTTTAATATGATTTCTCATTTTCATGCTCTTATTTGTCTCCAATCATGTTATTTTTTACATCAGCCTCCCATATTAGTTCAAGAATATACCTTATCAAGCAAACCATGGTTAAGAGAATGATATAATAGTATTATATATTGCAATCTAGGTTCTTCCCTTTAAACAACATATGGAAAATATTATCAAATTATTGATGACATATTAGATACATGGAAGTGTTCTCACACTTAAAATATTCAAAATCATTTATTTTTAAATGGAAGTCTCCATTATGGAAAAGCATCCTCCAAATAATATGGAGTGGGTAAAGACATGAAAATTAGAAATGTCACCAAGAGAAAAATATTATAATGATTTAACATGTTCATCCAATACAAATGTAGTTAAAGACTCAAGTAACTCTTAATTGGTTAGAAATATTGGGTCCAAAGTGATAGGTGAATTAGAAGATACTATCGAGGATGATATTAAATCATTAGAAACATATCAAGTCTCATGGGCTAACATGGAAGGATTCTTTTCATTGTGAGAAAATTATTGAGAGAGGATGGATGAATCCATGCTATATACTTGTACATGAGCACTACAAATGATGGTTCATTATAAACACTTAACTCTGGCCAACACCCAAAATCATAGGAATGATGCTCTTAGGACCTACTGAGGGAAAAATATGATCGATATTATGTGCATTAGTAGTATTATATGTAATCTCATCTATGATATCCATTTTTTACTTCACTAGGATATAAAATGATATAAAATATAGATAATGCAATGCCCTTCATTACATATATGGAATTCCTATAAGTATAATGTTATAGGCGAAAGCATAATCTATATATTTTACATCTTTAATAGATAAATTAATGAAAATTCCTAAATGTCGTGAAAGAATCCCATTAAAATATATCAAAATAATATGCAACGGAAAAAGAATAAGAGATCCCATTTTATTCCAAACTCTTAATGACATGTTACATGATCATTAATGAAACTCCTCTTCCAAAATACATCGATCAATGTCAAATTTCCTAATTGTAAATATGAATTGTAAAGACATTGAATGAGGGGACCTAGTTTGGCATTATCTAAATAAAATGCCATCAACCGATATTCCTAGATTCCATATAATGGAGGACTAGAGAAATTCCCCTCCCTCTCCCATGTTTATGATTTTACTAGTGTCTAATACCCAACACACCCTTCAAGGCGCATATCCATGCATTAGGAGGGGTGTGGTTTGCCTAAACACTTGGCATTGTACACGCATGTAGAGGATGAATACGCATAATGGTCTCTACTATCCTCATTGTATTATCCCTTTATTCATATGATTTTTGATGTAATGGTGATCTATCTATTTGATTCATCTACGTGTAGAATGTGGCACCTTATAATGTGTTGTTTATCATTGATCTTGTCTATTGTAAAAAATGTGAGGAGAAATGGAAATTCAAGGATGTATGGGAGGATTTGTTTATGGTTTTAAAATGAAAAGAGAAACAGATTGGGTTCGAGTAAGGGGAGAGGTTTGCATAGGCCATTAGCCTCCTTTGTCTTGCTCTAACATTAAGTGAATCCCATAAACAATTGGCCAAGGAAGGTAAGGTTCTCACCATGGCCCATTGTTCTTTTTGTTGTTGTCTCCTATGGAAAATATGAAGGTTGAATAAAGGACTCTACTTGTGTGAAAGGATTCCGTAAGAATGGCTATGAACTATACCTAGGATAAGAAAATTTTGAAGAAGAATGATGACCTAAACAATAAGGAATCCAACTCATCCAAAGATAAGAATGTGCTAAAAGTAGGGAGGCACCTGTTTATCCTCTAATATTGGGAGAAGGAATTGCAAGTCTACCTCATCACCATTTAAGGGAGTCAACTAGAGTTCACAATGGATATTGACAACCCCACTTACATGATGGAACACATTGCAAGCCACGTTCACCTACCCCTATCAAATGGATTACACACTGACTTAGGTATTGCCATAGACTCTAAGGAGTTATCTCACCTTTCAGGAGATAAAGAAAGAAACATGGCCACCGGTGTCATTCCGTCTATGGACGTCAAGTATGGGCATTAATATTTGTTTATTTTTATATTTTTTATCAAATATATTTGTGGTTACATCAATTTATTAGCTTCGACACTTTCTCCATTTTAGGAAAGATAATAAAGATGTTTGGTATAATGTTTTTGGTTGCTACTTTCTCTATGGTTTACCCTAAACTAGATAATTTTGTATTATATATATAATTTTTTTTGGACCAAGTGAAGCTACAACAATTTTTGATTATATAAATTAATTATCCTTCTAATTATAGTACTATTATGATTGGCCTTATTTTATCCATGTTGTATAGAATTATTCTTAAAAAAAAGGTGAGTATATGGCTAGAAATCCAAGGAAAATAACTTAAAGCTCAAGCCATATTTAGAAGTTGCCATTCAACTATGGAACACCTTGTTATGCTTAGTATCATTGTGAAGGAGTGTTGCAATAATAAAATAAATCTCTTGTGTTCTTCATTGACTTTAGAAAATCATTTGACACAATGCTCATAATTAACCTCTGGAACATATTAGAAGAGAAAAACGTTCATTTCGAGTTAAGAGTTATTGCAATAAGGCTATACAAGAATGGTATCACCGTGTCTAGGATCACCAAGAGATGGTTGGGAGAAATCAATTGTAATATAGGAGTTAAGAAATGTTTTCCCCTGTGCGCTACCCTCTTTGGAATATAAATCGACAAGTTAGAGGGTTGCTCGAAAGAAGCAAGATGTGTTAGCAAGTTTCTAGTTGGAATAATCATCATCCTTCTTCTTAATGATGACGATATTGATGTTATGGAAATGAGTCTCTATGATCTCTATAAGTTCCTAAAGATTCTCAAGGATTTTTTCTATAGTACAAGTATGATTGTTAACACTTAAAATACAAAGGGTATGATATTCAAATCCAAAAAGATAACTTTTGCTAATTTCATGTATGACAATAATGATCCGAAATCGGATCCAGAATACTGACAGGGCTTGAAAAATGCTCAAAAATGAAAGTGCTCGGAATGCAACGAAACCAGTGCCATTGCGTCCTTCTCGTCTTCCTCATTCTGGCGGTATATTTACTTTGTCAAACGGGCTCCGTATGGAGAAGATATCGCGCTCTGTCTGAATCGTCAAACATGTAAAAAAAAGGATGTTGACTAGGCAGTCCGTACAGGCTAACGTGGCAGAGTCCGTAAGATGACATGGAAGAGTCTGTACATGCTGATGTGGCGACCGTACGATGACATGGCAGTTGATGACGTGGCAATTGCTGATTGGCAGGTTTGAGTGAATCAATTGACGACACGTGGCATTATCTTGGCAAATGTTTTGGTGCCACATGGCCCAGTCATGGGCTGCCATGTGGCACCCCTTTATTGGTCTATTTTGGTTTGTTAATTAAAATTTTATGGAGGCCGTGGGGTTCGACCCCCGGACCTCCTCACCGGTGTAAGCCTTAACAAAGTCCCCGTTGCCAACGCACCATCATAATAGTTCTTAATACATAATGGTTTTCAATATATTTGAATTTGCGTGTTGTTTTAAACGGTGGGGGGGTCGGGTTGGGGCTTAACCCCGACCCACGGTTTTATGTTTTTAATTACATACGACCATACCTTTGTTAATGGCGCGGGAGTAATTTATAAATATAGCCCGTGGTTGTATAGCTATTCCATGTGACCACCGGTTATTACTTGTTGTGCACGCGGGTTTTTACAATGGAATTAGCCACGATTCCATGGTGCCTGCCCATACGACTTGGTTTTTAAAAGGACTCAGCCCTTTTTTTATGCGCGAGGTCATATGACCCTTTATGTGCCCAGGTGCTAGGCGGTTAGGGGCTGGCACGCCGTTAACCATCCTACGATTTGCACCGTTGGTGCGGTTGCGCCAGGTGATGGGTTTTCACGCTATTTATTGCGTGTGTGCCAGGTTCAATTTACAAGGGTGTGTTTTGTAGAACTAGTGACAGCAAGCTTGAAGGGAAAGACTTCTAGGAGGCCTAACTTCTTCGTTTTTCGACCGATTGAGGTGCCGAAAGAGACCAGATAGGGGTTTTTGGATGCTCTGAAGGGATTAGAGAAGTCAGAGTAGAGTTATACTAAAGGGAAACCAAGCTAAAGCCATTTTGATGCAGAGAATATTTTGAGGAGGAGACGTTGTCGGACCATTTCTGGGAGCTCTGAACGTCTGTTTTGCGTGTCGTTTTCTTTGCAGGGTTCTAGAGATCTCGAAGAACATCACCAGATCAATCTTGTAGTAATTTGGCATTGTAGTGATGTACTTTTGAGATTTAGAGCAGAAATAAAGAAGCCTCCCCCACAGAGACAAAGGCCCAGAGACGTAGGCAAAGTTGTGCCGAACTCTGTTATCAATCTGCGTGTTATGGTTTGTTGTCTATTATCTCATTTCAGATCTTCATATATGTATATGGCTGTCATAATTCCTCTTCTTTCTTCATTCTTTCACTAAGTTTTCTCAAATGGTTAATTAACGCATGCAAAATTAAAACTCAACCATAAGTCATTAAAAGATCCTACAGATCAAGTGGTATCAGAGCTAGTTGACATTTGGATTTGAGTTGCATGTTAACCA
>SNQJ01S0034047.1:99479-114951 GCA_010110895.2 Picea sitchensis | reverse complement strand
CATCCCAGACATCGACAGACCGACAAGGCCAAAGGTAAAGATGCATATGCTTTGTTCTTACTATGTTTACCAAAAAAACATCCTGGACTATATATTCATCTATGGCATGGTGAATATGTTGATTTCATCTGCAATACATTCTTTACAGTTCACAAGAAGTGTCAACAAGTACAAGCGATAGGTCGAATGCGTCGCATGTTCCGCAGACTAAGAGGTGTGGTTGCAACACTCTGCCTCCATAGTTCATCGAAGCTATGCATGTACTTTTATATTTATGCCAGTGAAAGAAGAGTACCAAAAAAAAAATGTATGCACAGTGCCATTCACTTTAGTTTTCCTATTCAAAAAATGTCACCAGGACTAGAGTTGTAACATCTAAAGTAGTATCAATAGAGGGCTTGAATAGCCGCCGAACTAGACAACTGTTCATCAGGGACATAATGTTCGTGTATAGCACCTACTTGGACAAGGAAAACAAAGTAGATCCATTATGCAGGCTGACATGAAAGACAAGGAGGCCACGATGGTAGTGACACTGACTATTCCTCCACAACTTGTCCATAAACATGCAGAAAAAATATTGTTGGGTAATGGGATATCCATTACAAATTTTAATATATTGCCCAAAATAGTATATGACCATGCTGATTGTGATCGAATTATTTTTCTCGACGAAACAAGTATTGTGGAAAAAATTTCCACTATTTGTTCAGAATAACATTTCGTCCCAAACATGACTATCAACCAACTTGCACAGAGCACTGAATTTTACCCAATTGGAACAATTGGCACAACTATCACACTGGTGAGAAAACTTGTCTTGCAACACATTATCCATATAAGGGATGGAGAGTCGGACAACGACAAGTCAATGGTACTGGTTTTCATATTCAATTTTGTCCTTTATTTTTGCATGTGCATGTATCTCGGGTAAGTTACTCAAATATTGCAGTGTTCCATGTTGCAGTTGCAATTGTTTGATACATATTCAAAAAAAAATTCGTCAATGGAGCAGCAATTGCATAAAGGGTAGATTCCACTTATGCTCTTAAAAAATATAACAAAGAAAAGGGATGTTAGAGAATGGATATTTCAGAAAACCCAGGCAACCTTTGTAACGGAGTTTTGAGCAGATATAGTAGAGGATCTAAAGAAAATAGTTATCTCTAAAACTATAGTTCGTATACATCCACAAAATCATCCTCACTTTGCTTGTAAAAATAGCCTTGAACAAATTTTTGCCATTGGTATATTTTAATGATTTCCATTGGTATATTTTAATGTGTTTGTCTACAACTTTGGTTGATTATGCTTGTTTTTAATTGATTATGCTCTTTATACATTATACATTTGATATTTAAGTAGATTATTGATTCTCTAACTTAAATTGATTTTTTTTTATATCATCTACTCTATTTAATTGTTTCAATGCACTTACTTTATAGTTAAGTATGTTTTTTTTGAATTGATGTTTATTTTTAATGTTTGTTAACTATGTTGACCATGTCGAATATGGTTGAACATGATGACCATGATAAGTATGATTGACCGCATTGACTATGGATGACTTTTATTGACAAATGTTCACAATGTTTCACGATGGTAATAGGTTGACATGAATTTTATGTTAGATTATAACATTAAGAGGTTGAATTCAAAATAGTGTTACATTACTGTTACGAGGGAAAAACTCTCTATGGCCAAGGGTAAACCATAACAGATAGGTATGACTGCAGAAATTGACTAAATTCTAACATATGCTATAAAAACTAATGTGCAAGATAACACAGGCCTACCTCGATCCAACGTTTGATGACGTTCAATCGTTAAGAACTTTGACCCAAAACTTTGTACCTGCGACCAATTCTTAACAAACAAGCAGAGCAAGTATATAGTGATAATATAAAAGGGGTTAGCACATCAGATAGCATAATCCATTGATAAACATTACAAACATGCCCATGGATAGTAATCATATATTTCCACGATACCAATAGGATGGGAAAGGTGTATTTCTATTAATAATTGATCAACATAAGTGACAGCATTACAGACTTTCATGTCGGCATAGTTCAAAACCTAAAAACCAAGTTCCTTCCAACTAGGTCTCCACCTCTTCAATCCTCCACCAAAGGCAAGCTCATAAGAGAGAGTTAATGAGGTTCACTCAACAGTAGTGAAAGAGCTTGGGGGATGAACATTGTGTTCAGACTTGAGGGACGAAGGGATGCAAACTCAATATGAAGTAATTTCTCCAGAGTAAATTTTCTCTCAAAGTTGAATTATTTCTCCTCTTTTCCATAGCTCGGAATTGTGTTATTATAGCCTTCAGAATGCAACCGAAGGACTAAGTCGATATGTTTCCAGTATATGGAAGGCCAAGGATCAGAGATCTCCTATAGTGACATGGAAACCCAACTTCATTTTGTATTTTCTGGCACAAATCTCGATGTATGCAGGCTATAGTGGAGTAGCTAGCATATACGCATCTTGCATAGCAGATAGGGAGTGTATATGTGGAAAAATGTATATTTGTGTCTCTAGATTCATCAAAAAGGGATGACAAGTATGCATAGGGAAATGGAAAAAGGCCCTCTGTGCAAGATAGCAATGGTGAGACAAATCTTGATATAACAGATGCCCCCTAATGTGTGAGATCAGAGGAGTATCTGCGATGGCCGAAATACATTATAAATAACCCAGAAGTGGAGTGGTAAAGAACCAGTTGGATGAAATCAACTGCTCATTACATTATGTACTGACTTTTCATACATGGCTGCCAAGAATACAATGCAGATCCATGTGGAAAATATACCAAACAAGTGTTCATGGCCATGAATAGGAAAATATGAATGCGGTTGCATGCCAAAAGTTGTCACAGTCATGAACAAGGCCCAGTGAAACTAGTCTCAAAATCAATTCTGAAGATATCTTTATACCATGGAGTACAATTTGATCTCCCATGATCACTGAAGTCGAATAGGTACTGGTACAATGAAAAGGAAGCAACAACTTAGGAAAGTTGTGGCCACATAGTGATGTCTTCAAGTCTTCTACACTATCCGTCAAGGGTGCAAGTCTACATCATGTGAATAAAGGATTTGAGGTCAAACACAATGAGACATCATTTGATTATCAATCATTGAGGTATATCGTTAACAAACATGAGACAACCTACCAATAATAAAGGTAGGTATCAAGGCATCGAGTACATTCCTACAAGTGTGAATAAAAGAGTTGGTGTCAAACACTTGAGAAATCCCTTGGTCAGGAGACATTGATGTATTCCCATCTGTCAATGGTGAGAGGGCCTGCCACTAATGACTACAAGCCTCAAGGTACTCATAAAACTCTAGGTCTTGTATCCAGAATAAATGAGTTGAAGTCTATGGAAGGAGACTCGTTAAAAGGAGAGCATTAAAGAATCTCTCATCAGTCAGCATGAGGAACAAAGCATGAGCTTCATGATTTGTTGGAAATCGGACGAAGAACATGTTCACGAACCAATGACCCTATGTGTCTTTCGCGTGTACCAAATGCAAGTGGTATATGAAAAAGATCGTCGGAATAACAACCAATGATGAAAACTGTTGACAAAGGTGAGGATACCACCAATAAGGCTAATGGCATCCAAGACACTGCACGAATCCCAAAGTCTGAATAGATGCCTTGCGTCGAACACAAGGGAAACCACCGAGTCAATGACCAATGATGAAATGTCGACTTCTAGGTTCAAGGTGACCTACCGATGAATAAAGTAGTGCCAAGGTGCATGATAAGACCATAGTATCATGTGATTCTAAGACAAACTGAGGGTATAGCCAACATGCAAAGTCAAGATTTATGAAGAGTGTCTGACATAGGTAGATAGACTTCCTTTGAACAAGTGCATGAGACATATGGTGACTCCGACAGCATAGAGTCAATGATGTGACTATTAGATGCAGGAGGCATCAATAACATTCTTTATAGGGACTGGAAGAGTAACCAGTCGGTAGAGAAAAATTTGTAATGAGATCAGCTTCCTAAGGCCATGCTAAACCCAAAATTATGATGACGAAAGGAATCAATAACTTTGTGCTCTATTCAAATGTGACACGACTGTTGTCGATTATCATATAATACTCCCTTCCTGCCTGTCTTTTTTTGTTTTTTCATAACAAATGAATGTTATGATATAGAGGAGGAAATGAGTGTCGTAAGTAAGCAAAACTATTTCCAACAGTGGAACGTACCTATTCTTAATGCAAGGAAATGCATGTGGGATATGGACACTCGGGGTGATGTTCCCTCCAGGGTATAGGGTGTCAAATTGTGAAGGATATAAACAAGTCTCTGCTTGTTTGAGGATCCAAAAACTACTTAGGCAATGGTTTATAATTCAAAGCGAGAACCGGTTAAAGGATCAATACTGGAAGTGAGGGCATGAGATGAAATCACAAATTAATGCCAAAAGAAATCCTTTTTTTTGTATTTTAGTCTACTTGTTCTGAAAAAGTGGTAAACTTGTTCCAAATAGATGTCTTTTCAAATCCAATTTACGAGTGTGAAAAAGACAAGTTCACTCGACAATATTTTCTATTTTTGATAGAAAGTTAGAAAAGAGCTTAACTAAGACTTGACATGACCTTTCAAATCCAATTTAACGAGAGTGAAAAGAACAAATCACTCGGAAATATTTTTGGTTTTTAGACGAGTCATAAAAGAGCTTAACTAGGACTCATTTTTTTTGTCTTAATCAATGTGTAAAGGAGGAGGCCAAGGCTCCCTTCTCGGCCTTCTGCGGAAAGTCAGTATCTCAGGGATAGCGGACAAAAGCTTGGGAAAATACAAGGCTCTCCAAGTCGAGGAGTAGAAAGTGTTAATGAAGGATACAGTCTCCGTGATGGTTTGGATAATGTCTCTTAATGGAAAAGACATAGGTGGGGGAATGGGATGACCCATTAGGTTGTCCCAATTGAAGGGAATCTCGTCAGAATTTGGAGGGAGAGCATTCGAAGGAAGAATAAATATCTCTTGTTCAGAAGGGGGAGGGTTTGAAATGTGGATGACATGAATGAAAGGTGCATCAATCTCTTCAGGGAGAGGAGCGTTGACCATAGATTGCACTGGTGTGGCCACTTCTTCAATTATAGGTTGAAGAGGTTGCATAGTAATGAGGGCAAGAGACGCTTCACCCTCGACAAAGGTGGTGGGGTTGGGAGAAGATTGCATCAGTGGAACCACCGAGATGATCAAAGGAGAAGTGGTGTGAGGAGAAACCACAGATGCCTCTGAATATGAAAGGCTCTTGGGTGAGCCCTATGCTTTTGGTATCCCGGCAGTAGCCAGGCACAAACGAGTAAGGTGACTTCCTTCACAAGTCCTGCAAAGGAATTTAGGCTTACGTCTAAGACGTCTAGGATTCTCGATGTAACTAGCAGGGGAAAGAGAGTCGTATCCTATATGATGAATAGAGGCAGGAGATGTGACACGACTATGATTTGGGGTAAGAAGGATGGTTCCCCCAACATAAATTGTAGAGGTTGGGGGAAATTTGTCGACATAGTTTGTAGAAAACGTCGACCCATCTTCGACATGATTGGAAGAGGTTGGTGATGGAGAAACAATATGACTCACAGTGACTAGGTTGGCGATAGATTGAGTCATTTAATTCCAAGGTCTGGGGAAAGATTGATTCTGAAAAATTGCAGGCTAGGAAGGGTCCTGGTGTACCCCCTGTCCCTACCCAGAAAAGTGGTGGCCAATGTCAAAATGGTCCGAAGAGGTTTGGAGGGGCATCATCACTGAGGTTTGCGAAGAGACCAAGGTATGGTAATAATTATTCGAGTGAGTATAGATGTTTCCCCCTTGCAAAGGGGTGTTGTAAAGAGCGTAGCCTAAACCGTAAAATTGATTCTCCCCTTATGAAAGACCTGAGGTTACTTGAGGACCTGTCGTGGAAAAAGTGTTCGAAGTAACTATCATGGCGGATGAAAGATACATGGGTGGGGTGTAATAAGTGGGATAAGAACCCATCTGAGTATTGTCTCTTGAAGGAGCATATCTAGAATTGGATCCATAAAGGGGAAGGTTCCAACCTCCCATGGGGGCACGACTCATGTCAAACGACAAAGTAGGAATCAGAGCCATGGTGCCCCTAGATCCAAGGCTAGGATTTATATATGTGGTCCAGGAATAGGATTGCACGAGGGAAGGCATATCAACAAAAAAATAATTAGGGACCCAAGGTGCGGATTGAGCATTGTAGTTTTGCATACCATTGTAAAAAGTGGAAGGGTTTGTCCCCATGAAATGAGCAGGCATCATGGGGTGGGTAGCAGTGAATGAAGGAGAAAAAGAAACTCCACTTTCCATAATGATGAAACCCAAAATAGACTCCTAAGGAAAACTAGTAGTCAAAGAGCATACGAAAAAGTAAAATGACCAATATGCATGCAAAAGGGCTAAAGTGGCTGAGTGGCCTCCCTCACTAAAGAAGGTATGTCTCATCCAAGTGGGACCTGAGACTCCCGCTAAAGTTTGGAGGTAACAAAAAAAATTATAGGGGACCTCATGGGCTTAACAACCAGTTGGTCATATTCCCCTAGAGAGGTAATCCTCCATAAAGCTTCTCTGTTGTCCGACCCCTACCTGACCTAGGGTACAAGCAAAATAACCCCTGCAAGTAACCTATGAGATACCTAAGTCAAGCAACTAATAAACCATTGTATAACCAATGAAAAGGCGAGCATTCATAATTCCATATCACCGTATGGGAAGGGTAGCAAAGCCCGAAACCTTGAAATCACCGCCTCTCACAGAGGTATGGGTACTAGCAAGATCCCCAAATATGAATAAATCCACAAAACTATCTTTGATGTTAGGTGAGTATCCAAGGGTTATCGCTTCAAATAACTTCACGCGACCTCGTGATTAACTCCGATCTGAACGGAGCCTCATGATCTTACCAATTATACAATGGAATTCTGAACTCCCTGTATCAGACACATATGTTGATTTAATTTCCTTAGAGAAGTTTACTCACAAAAATCCTATTCCAAGGCACTAAATCCTAGACTAGTTTGTGCACCCTAAATATAAAATCGTGACTAATCAATTTTATTTTAAAGCGTAAATTTTATTGGTCATGATTACTCAAAAGTGTATGGAAGCGAAACTCGTGATGTTATGACTCTGCAAGAAAAATAATATGAATATAATGCAAAGTCTATCTTTAACTTTTCAATGGATGATATGCTAATAAAAGCAGTGCAATTTTCAATTTCAACTCTACAATTTAGAAGTAAAATGCAATCTTTCTCTAAATGAATTAAGCTAATGATAAAGGTTCAAAGACAAAAATTCTAACCAATGCAAAATGCTTTTTTTTTTTTTTCAATATATTAAAGAGAAAATGCATGGATCAAAAAGCAACCTTATATAGAAATTCTACTGTGTATAAATGAAATAACTAAATCAAAATGCCAAGCAACCAAACAATTAGCCTAGGGTTCAAGGACAACCAAAAAATGAAAAACAAAGAGAAAAATTCCGCCCAAAAATTCAAATCCCAACAGGTTTCCCGTCAACCCAAAGAAGCTCAACAGGCACTATAGAGACCTAAGAAGGCTCAACAATCATCAAATCCCACCCAGAAATCACTAAACCAAACAAGCAAGAAAAGGGAAGTGATATATGCTATTGTTCAGGAGAATAGGGCGTATATATGCATCCTACAGTGAGATAGAAAGTGGGTATACGCGACTGTCTGGGAAAAAGGAGCGTATAGGCTTTAAAACAAGGCCAGGTAAGGAAAAGAAGGATGAAAAATTAGACCCAGAGTGAACAAAATCTATCAAGCAGTGATATAACAAGAAACATAAAGGAAAAAGAGGAATGTAAGAAGAAAAAGTACTTCAACCTTTAGAAGGAAGATCTCTCCCCAGCGGAGTCACCATTTCTGTTACGAGGGAAAAACTCTATATGGCCAAGGGTAAAACACAACAGACAGGTATGACTGTATAAATTGACTCAATTCCAATATATGTTATACAAACTATTGTGCAAGATAATAAAGAGGCCTACCTCGATCCAACGTTCAATGGTGTTCAACCGTTGAGCACTTTGACCCAAAACTTTGTACCTGCAACTAGTTCTTAACAAACAAGCAGAGAAAGTATATAGTGATAATATAAAAGGGGTCAACACATCAGATAGCATAATCCATTAATAAACATTACAAACATGCCCATGGATAATAATCATATATTTTCATGATACCAATAGGACGGGAAATGAGTATTTCTATTAATAATTGATCAATAGAAGTGACAAAATTATAGACTTCAGTGTTGGCCCAATTCAAAACCAAGAAACCAAGTTCCTTCCAACTGGGCCTCAACCAAAGGCAAGCTCATAGGAGAGAGTCAATGAGGTTCTCTCAACAATAGGGAAAGAGCTTGGGGGTTGAACACTGTTTTCAGACTTGAGGGACAAAGGGATGCAGACTCAGTATGAAGTAATTTCTCCAGAGTAAGTTTGCTCTCAAAGTTGAATGCTTTCTATTCTTTTCCATAGCTTGGAATTGGGCTATTATAGCCTTCAGAATGCAGCCAAAGGGATGATTCAGAATGTTTCTAGTATATGGAAGGCCAAGTATCAGAGATCTCTTGTCGTGACATGGAAACCCAACTTCATTTTGTATTTTCTGGCACAAATGTCGATGTACGTGGGATTTAGTAGAGAAGCCAGTGTATACGCATCTTGCATAGCAGATAAGGAGTGTATGTGTGGAAAAATGTATATTTTTGTCTCTGGATTCATCAAAAAGGGATGACAAGTCTGCATAGGGAAATGGAAAAAGGCCCTATGTGAAAGATAGGAATGGTGAGGAAAATCTTGCTATAACATTAAGTGATTGACTTCAATAAGATGTCACAATGAAACATCATGGGAAACCTCAATATTATATCAAATTGCAACACTAATAGGTTGATAATATGGCTATATATCATTGCAAATTTCCTCTTGGGTGACTTATGTCGACTTGTTACTTGCATCAATGGTTATGTCTAGTTATGATGTTCATCAAGGGTTATGTTACATTCAGACATTCTCTAAGCATTTTGATGGATTGTGATCTTACTCAATGATTATGTCCCATTGCAACATTGATCTTGGCTAACTTATGTCGAATTGATAGGTTCCTCGATTCTTATGTTGCATTGTGACATTAAATATTACTTTAAATTTATATAAATCAAAGTCAACTTTTCTAAACATAGGTTAACTAACTCTCTTTTTTTCAATTTTGAATGTTGCAATACAATATAAAACCTCTTAAAGTATTACATTTGAAATGTTAGATCTAAAATAAGCCTCTTTTATTCCTTCTTAAACATCATAATGTGATGTAATCATCTTTTATTATTTTTCTCAAATGTGACTAAGTGACGTTTTTGTGTTTTTGCAACACAATCTATTACCATATATGTTTTTGCACTCCGAGAGAAAGTGAAGGCGGAGAGTTTGAAACTCCCGAAGACCGAAGAGCTAAAGCAATTCATAGTCGTGGATCTGTGGGAGGACACGTGTCGATAGATCGTGAACTTCGAGTAAAAGCGTTTCAGGAGGAAGCAAGCAGGGAAAGTTGAGACTTCTGAAGGCCAGAGTTCCAAAGTGGATCTATATCATTGATTTTGAAAGAGGATGAGGACCGTTGATCTATTCCCGGTTGAAGGTTTCGAATTTGTGAAGCGCCAGGAAGGATTTGGTCATGGTTTCAAACCGTGGTCACCTGGGGAAGTGGTTTGAAGATAGTGCATGTGCAGAATTAAATTTTGTATCAGCTAATGGATAACATGGAAGTTTTATATGGTGCAGATAAATACATATATGGTCTTCATGAATTGAGAAGAAAAAGGACCTGTAACATGGTTTGATAAAAAAAAATTATCATATTTTTAATTATAACAAAAATGGTCACTTGCACATTTTGCAGAATTGAGGGGTTTAAATAGATCATTTTAGAATGCATATCGAAGAAATGGAAGAAGGCAAGGGAGCCTCCATCCATGATAAGGAGGCCAAAGACCAAAATACCATAGTTGGTAATGCATAGACAGAGTCTAATGGACGAAAGGAAAGAGGAGAGTAGGAAACATTAATAGAAACTATAAGAAGTTTGAAAATAGAAGTGCAGAGCTATAAGGAAGACAATGAGAGACTGATGAGAGAGAAAATTCAAATAAATGATTGAGTTTTACAGAGCTTAAATCAGTTGCAGAGGAAAACAAAGAAGGTATCAAACTCAAAATAAGAGGAAGAAGGCATGTTTTGTGAAAGAAGAGAGGATCATGGAAGATATGGTTATTCAAGAAGTTCCAGTAGAACTCATAGGCACCACTCACCTCCTTGCTTAGAAAGAAATTTTTATGCATCAGAAGATCCCATAAGCAGTCCAAAGGTGTCTCCTGTTAGGAACTAGAGAAGGAGACATGTAGTGGACAGTTTGCAAGGATATTTGAGGAATCTTAAGAGACCCTCCTTTGATGGTGAAAAGGAAATGGAAGATGACACTGAAGCATGGTTGCTTGGAATCATGAGATATTTTCAATTCCATAACTATTCATAAAACTTGGAAGCCAGGATTTCCACCTACCATTTCCATGGGAAAGTTTCAATGTGGTGGGATCAGTTGAAGCAAGTTGAACATATTAATGAGAATAGGATCACTTGGAAGTAGTTCAAGAAGTACTTCCAGAAGGAGTACCTCTCAGATCATTTCTATGACAAGAAAATGCAGGAGTTCTTTGAACTCAGGCTGGGAAGCATGATTATGGTAGAATATGAGAAGAAATTCTTGGGATTGTTAAAATATGTTGGGCTTATAAACGATGAAAAGGTTAATATACATAAGTTTTTGAGTGGATTTCCAACCTTTTATAAAGAAAATATTAGGTATGACGATCCCAACACCTTAACTGAGACCATCAGGAAGGATAAATACATGTATGATTAAGGGAAGGGAAGAGAATCCCTGCAAAAATCTTGGAAGGATAAGAGGAAGGAGAAGTCCGATCAGAAGAGGAAATGATTCAAACCTCCCCTCAATAGGAATGAGCCTAATGGAAATATCCAAGAGCAGTATGCTAAGGGTGAATCCAAGAAAGAAGACTCCTTGGGAAAAAGAGGAAGACCACCTATCCAATGTTGGGGATGCAAAGTAGATCACCTATACAAGAATTTCCCACATATAAAGGATAAAGTGAAGACTATGCACAACGTCCAAGAGGCTGCAATAGTCGAAGATATGGGACGAATCTATGCATCTTTAGATGATCAAAAAGCATAGTACCAATCCAATATGATCGAGGTGGAAGGTAAGATCATAAATCAACCTGTTTCTATTTTAATTGATTCAAGAGCAAGTCATTGTTACATTGATCCTAAAATAGTGTATAGATTACATTTGGAGAAAAGTAATCTTGGAAAATCAAGTTTGGTTAAGCTATCCACTGGAACCAAAAGGAGAACCCATGATCTGGTAAGAGGATGTTACATAAGTCTTAATGGTGTGAATAGAAATGATGATCTAAATATCATACCATTGCGGTATTATGATATTCTAATTGGAATGGATTGGATGGAGAAGCATCATGTTCTCCTAGATTGTCATAGCAAGACATTTACATGTCTTGATGGGGATGGAAAACAGAGCACTGTGAAAGGAGTTCCATGACCCATCTCTATAAGGGAGATTTTAGCCTTACAACTAAAAAGATGTTTTAGAAAAGGATGTTGATTGTATGTAGCTCATGTAGAAGAGCCAAAAAATACAAAGGGGACAAGCCTTGAATATTTCTCGGTACTACAAGAATTTGAAGATGTATTCCAAGAAATACCAGGGTTTCCACTAGGAAGGGATATATATTTCTCAATTGATATAGTGCCTGGAGCTTCCCCAGTGTCAAAAACACCTTACAGAATGAGCACACCAGAGTTAAAAGAATTACAAATGTAGTTGGAGGAATTGTTGAAGAAAGGGTACATACGTCCAAGTGTTTCACCTTGGGGAGCACCAATACTTTTTGTCAAAAAGAAGGATGGAACCTTGAGGATATGTATTGACTTTCAACAACTAAATAAGTATACTATCAAGAACAAGTATCCTCTACCCATAATTGATGACCTCTTTGATCAACTAAGAGGAGCAAAGATATTTTCAAGCATTGAACTGAGGTTAGGATACCATCAGGTAAGAGTCAAGGAAGAAGACATTCATAAGACAACCTTTAGGACCAGGTATGGTCACTATGAATTTGTAGTGGTGCCATTTGGATTGACCAATGCACCAATTGTATTTATGTGCTTAATGAATGGCATATTCAAAAATTATTTGGATAAGTTTGTCATAGTGTTCTTGGATGACATACTTATCTATTCTAAGTCTGAAGAGGAGCATGAACATCACTTAAGACTGGTATTGAAAGTGCTGAGAGAACATAAGTTGTATGCCAAGTTGAGTAAGTGTTCTTTTTATCAAAGGAAGATCCATTACTTGGGACACATTATCTCAGAGAAAGTCATAACAATAGATCTAGAGAAAATTGAAGCCATTAGAGGATGTTCAATGCCCAGAAATGTGTCAGAAGTCAGATATTTTATGGGATTGGTTGGTTACTATAGAAGGTTCATAGTAGGGTTCTCTAAGATTGCTCATCCCATCACTTATTTGAAAAATAAGGGAACTAAATTTTAATGGACACCTAAGTGTGAAGATAACTTTAATCTGTTGAAGGAATTACTTGCTAGTGCACATGTGTTAAAGATTGTTTCCCAAAATGAAATTTTTGTGGTATGTACAAATACATGTGAGGAAGTACTTGGGGGAGTCCTCATGAAAAATGGACATGTCATTGGTTATGAGTCCAGAAATCTTAAGGATCATGAGAGGAACTATGCCACACATGAATTGGAGCTTTCTTCCATTGTCCACGCCTTGAGGATGTGGAGGTATTATCTCATGGGAAAGAGATTTGAAATAAGGACAGACCACATTGCCGTGAAGCATCTTTTTGAACAGCCAACCTTGAATGCCATGCAAACAAGATGGCTAGAATTTTTAAGTGAATATGACCTCGGTATGAAGCATATCAAAGGAAAAGAGAATAAATTTGTCGATGCACTTAGTAGAAGAGTGCAACTCATGCATGCTACTGTAGTCAATATGCATCAGTCAGACTTGGAGAGCATAATTTTAGATGGTCTTGTTACAGATCATCATTACCTACAGGTAAAGGAAATCTTACAACAAGGAGATGTACAAAAATAAAGGATTATGAGATAAAGGAAGATGGATTACTCATGCATAAGAATATAATCTATGTTCCTAGTTCCAAAGAACTGAGGAATTTGGTATTGAAGGAAATGCATGATGTTCCTTATGCTGGACATCCCAGTTACCAGAAAATAATTACAATAGTAAGAACCCAATTCTTTTGGCCAGGAATGAAAAATGATGTTGTTGATTACATTGCTCAATGTATGGAATGTTAGAAGGTGAAGGATGAGCATAGGCACCTAGCGGGTTTGTTGTAGCCATTACCAATCCCATAGAAGAAATGGGAAGTGTTAGCCTTGAATTCATAACTAAATTACCCAGTACAACAAGGAAACATGATTGAATCATGGTGGTGGTTGGAAAATTAACAAAGTCTGCTCATTTTGTTCACATACAGTGTCTAATATTGCTGAAATTTACATGAGAGAGATTGCTAGGTTGCATGGGATACCTAGGACAATTGTCTCAGACAAAGATACAAAGTTTACCTCCAATTTCTGGAGGGGATTGTTCAAATTATTTTGTACAAATCTAAACTTTAGCACAAAATACCATCCCCAATCAGATGGAAAAATAGAGAGAGTCAACTAAATAATTGAAGACATGCTGAGAATGTATGTGATGAATAAGCCATCTAAGTGGGAATATTACTTGCACATGGTCGAGTTTGCATATAATAATGGGTATCAAGATTCATTGAGAATGAGCCCATTTGAAGCCTTGTATGGTAGGAAATGAAATACTACAGTGAGCTAGGACAACTTAACAGATAGAGTGGTACTTGGGCCAGAGTTGCTCAAGGATATGGTAGACCAGATGATTAAGATCAAGCAAAATTTAAAGACAACTCAGGATACAGAAATTTTATGCAGATAAGAACAAGACAACTAGAGAATTTAAACTAGGGGAGCATGTACTTCTGAAAGTGAATCCCAAGAAAATCTCTTTGAAATTGGGTAGTTATACAAAGGTGGTAGCCAGATTCTGTGGTCCATTTGAAACATTGGATAGAATAGGGCCAGTTGCATACATGATTGCATTGCCTACTTCCATGAATGTGCATAATGTATTTCATGTCCCTTTACTAAAGAAATATGTACATGATCCTAACCATGTTATTGATTGGCGTCTGATTCAAGTAGAGACAGAGGGAGACTTTCAGGTTCAACTAGTGCAGGTATTGGAAAGAAAGGTCAAAATCCTCCAGAATCGAGTTATAGAGCTGGTAAAAGTTTAGTAGACCTACTACGGTCCTGAACATGCTACTTGGGAGCATGAAGATGCCATGTAGGCAGAATACCCACAACTTTTTGAATAAAATTTGAGATTTTGATCTCTATTTTGTATATGCACTAAGGATAGTGCCAAAATAAGAGGGAGGGGATGTAAAACCCCAGGTTTTGAGCCCCATTTTAAATAATGTATTGTTACAATGCTTAGAGGCCAGAGTGCCCAACAATTATTAAAAGACCAGTGTGCCTAAGAATTTCGGGGGTATGTAGACCTTGATCAACCTCTTCCATCTATGCCACTCCTGGATGTGATCTGAGATATGAGTGGCCTTGTCCTGACTAAAGGTCAGCAGAAGTTCTATGCCAGCATCGTAACGAACCAACAATTGGAAGTGATTGAGGAAGACTAAAACCATCTGATGAAAAGTTCTCTATGACCCCTTACATAGCTCAATATACCATTTCATGGTGACCCCCGTGAGGGTGCATTGAAACAATCTTAACCAAATAGAATTGTCATTAAGGGAATTCGAAGATCAACAAAGGTGAAAAGTAGTGACGTGATCACCAGGATCTTCACCAATTTTACCCTCTAATTTTGGAATATCCGAAGGAAGCTTAGTGAGGATGGGGGGCCATGTCAGATCATGACACACATGGTCATTCATTAACTTAGACAACTATGGCAGATTGAGCATGGACAGAAAAGGGAGACGGGGTTGCGACATTTGGCCCCAGGCTCCCTGGAAAGATTGTTGTTGGGGAATCGCATCCCATCCATGGTTCCGGTAAGAACCATGGCCCTATCCAGGATTATAAGACCCTCCTCTAGACTAATTTATGAGGGGTTGTTTGGGCACCATTTCAATAGGAATTGTTTTATGAGGGTTGTAAAAAAATCCCCCAACCGGAGTGG
>SNQJ01S0034047.1:72223-82428 GCA_010110895.2 Picea sitchensis | reverse complement strand
AGAAAGATTTTCCTCACCCTATGAAAACTTGCACATAAGGCCTTTTTCCATTTCCCTATGCAAACTTGAAGTCCCTTTTTGCAAATCGAGAGCTAAAAACATTATTTTTCCACATATACGCTCCCTACATATTGTACAACATGAATATATGCAAGTTGCACCACTACAACCCACGTCCATCGATTTTTGTGCCCAAAATTAAAAAAATGGTGTCACGTTTCCATGTCATGTCATGAGATCCATGATCCTTGACCTTCGATATACTGGAAACGTTCTGAATCGACCCTTCATTTCCACTTGAGGGCTATAAAGGGGCCAAATACGAGCTATGGAAAAGAGCAAAATAAATCAACTTTGAGAGAAAAGTTGCTCTGGAGAAATTATTCACTTCATATTGAGTCTGCATCCCTTTGTCCTTTTAAGTCTGAACACATTGTTCATCCCCCAAGCTCTTCCCTACTTGATTGAGAACCTCATTGTATCTCTTATATGAGCTTGCCTTTGGTGGATCATTGAAGTGGTGGGGGCCCAACTGAAAGGGACTTAATTTATCGGTTCCAAACCATGCCGACATGAAAGTTTGTAATTCATTCACTTCTGTTGATTGCATTTTAATAGAATACTATTTTCTCGTCCAATTAATATCTTGAAAATATTTGAATTGTTATTCCATGGGCGTATTTGTTATGAATGTTGATGGATTATGCTATTGAATGTGCTAACATTATATATTATCACCATATGCTTATGTTTCTTGGTTGTTGAGGACAAGTTGTAGGTGTATTTATTTGATTCAAGTGCTCAATGATGCACTTCATCGAACGTCTGGACAAGGTAGGACTTTTATCTTGTCTTTCTAGCATATTTGTTTATATATCATACGTGAGATTAGAGTTGATTTCTGCAGTCATTTCCGTCTCTTGTGGTTTGGAGTGTTTTTCTCCTTAGATTTCTCTCGTTTATATTGAGTTTCTTGTCGTCTGACTCTTTGACATCCTATGTTCATTATGAGTTTGAGTTTCTTAGCCTTCTCCTTGTCTCGACATTGTTTTAACACATATACATAGGTTTTTACCTAACATTTGCATACATACATGTGTTTTCCTCCTGCAAGAGGCATATATATGTGCTTTTCCCCTGAGCAGTCGCGTACATCACCCTTTGTTGCTTGGTTTCTAGGTTTGATGGTTGTTGGGTAAGTTTGATGGTTGTTGAGTCTTCTTGAGTCTTTGTTATGACTGTTAAGTGTTTGTGGAATGATAGGAAACCTTTCTTTGCTTGAATTTTTTGGTGGTGCCTTTCTCATCATCATTTTTATTTGATTGTCCTTGCATCTTGGGCTGGGTGTTTTCTCCTTGATATCCTACTTTGTTTGTCTATGTTTACATATAGCAGATTTTTTATATCAAGTTGATGTTCAATCCTTGCATTTTCATTCTTTTATGGCATTTTACTTTGTTGGCATTTGATCTTTTGAGTCCTTATTATTGATATTATTACATGTAAAGAAGGATTGCATCTTATTTGGAATTGCAGAACCAAATTGGGAATTGCATTTTGAAAAGCATATCATTTATTGGGAATTGAAGTTAGGACTTTGCATTGTATTCATATTCATTTATTTTACTTGTTGAGTCATAATATCATTAGTTTCACAACCAAACCTTTTTGAGTAAGAAAGTCCACTAAAAGTAACGTTGATAATTTAAAATTGATTAGAAACAATTTTATTTTTCTAGGGTGCACAAACTAGCTTAGGATTTAGAGACTTGGAATAGGATTTTGTTAGTAAACTTCTCCAAGGCTATTAAATCAACATATGTGTCTGACTAAGGGAGTGGAGAAATCCAAATTTGTATAATTGGTGATGTGAAGAGGCTTCATTTACACTGAAGTTAAACACAAGGTCGCGTGAGGTTGGTTGAAGGGATATCCCCCCGATACCTTCTTAGCATCAGATATATTTTTGCGGATCGATTCATATATGGGGATCTTGCTAGTACCTTTACCTCTATGAGAGGCGGTGGTTTCGAGGTTTTGGGCTTTGTTACCCTGCCCATATGGTCGACCTAACTTACGACTCTTCACTTGCGCATCAAATATATCGTGATTGCTTAGTTTTTTGGCATAGGTACCACATAGGTTAATTACAAGGGTTATTCTACAGGTACCCAGGGCTAGATAAGGGTCGGACAACACACAACCTTTATGGAGGATTACCTCTCTGGGGGGATCTAACCAACTAGTTTTTAAGCCCACGAGGGACCTTATAACTAATTTTGATACCTCCAATCTTTAGCAGGGAGTCTTAGGCTCCTCTTGGGTGAGGCATACCTACTTTAGGGAGGGAGGCCCCTTTCAGCCACTTTATCCTGTTTGTGTGCATATTGGCATTTTGATTTTATTTTTGTGTTCTCTATTATTACTAGTTGGCCTTAGGATTTGTTTTATATCTCGATTCTTGAGTCATCGTGGATCCAGACCATCTTCCCCGCAGGTCTCTCCGCTTGTTACAGTTACTACCGCATTTTGAGTCTTTGCCTTCTAAAAGACATAAAGATCTCAAATGTGGTACACACACCTCCACTTATCAGACTTGTGATGATACAAGGATGATTATTGAATTGAGTCATAAATATACCGAGAGTCCTTCGACTCCCATACCTAATATATTTAACGGTATCCCTTAGACACCTTTAACCACAATGGTTGTAGTGTTGGAGGTGCCTATCATCATCTCTTCCCATCCTATAGTGAATACTCAACCTATAGCCAAAAACTCTTTTAGGTCTCTTTGTCACTCATCGGCCTCTAATTTTCAGTCCATCCCTATGGCCTCTAGTCCTTTTTCTTATGCTATTCTGAATTTTACATCAAAATTTTCAACCTCCATCCGAGCAGTCGATATGAATACTAGTATTGGGCTCAGGGGAACAACTCCTCCACATACTCCTTTATAATTTGATGGTATCCATGTCCCACAAAAGACTCCTACCGTTGGAGGCTTTCCCCCGTTTAACCCCGGGTCTAATCATGTTTCTTATGGATTTAGTAACTAACCTGGCGGACAAGCTACTACTTATGGTCTTTCCTTTACACCCACCTCCTCTACACCAATTCCAACCAATATATTTGGCATGAATAATTCACCTTTATCCTCCAGATTCACACTCGGAGGAGGTCAGTTTCATACCTTGGGAAACCCCCAACCCGGAGCCACTCTGGTTGGGGGAATTTTTTACAACCCTCATCAAAAAATTCCTATTGAAATGGTGCCCAACCAACCCCTCATGAATCAGTCTAGAGGAGGGTCTTATAATCCCGGGCAGGGCCATGGTTCTTACAAGAACCCTGGATGGGATGCGATTCCCCAACACTAATATTTCCAGGGAGCCCGGGGCCAAATGTCTTAACCCCATCTTCCTTTTCTAGCCACGCTCAATCTACCAGAGTTGTCTAAGCTAATGAATGACCTTGTGTGTCATGATCCGACATGGCCCCCCATCCCCACTAAGCTTCCTTTGGAAATTCCAAAATTAGAGGGTAAAATTGGTGAAGATCCTAGTGATCACGTCACTACTTTTCACCTTTGGTGATCTTCAAATTCCCTTAATGATGATTCTATTTGGTTAATATTGTTTCAATGCACCCTCATGGGGGTTGTCGTGAAATGGTATATGCAACTACCTAAGGGGTCATAGAGAACTTTTCATCAAATAGTTTTAGTCTTCCTCAATCACTTCCAATTGTCGGTTTGTTACGATGTTGACATAGAACTTCTATTGAACTTTAGTTAGGACAAGGCCACTCATATCTCAGATCACATCCAGGAGTGGCGTAGATGGAAGAGGTTTATCAAAGTCTACATACCCCAAAAATTCTTAGGCACACTGGCCTTTTAATAATTGTTGGGCACTTTGGCCTCTGAGAATTGTAACAATACATTATTTAAAATGGGGCTCAAAACCTGGGGTGTTACATCCCCTCCCCCTTATTTTGGCACTATCCTCAGTGCATATACAAAATAGAGATCAAAATCTCAAATTTTATTCAAAAAGTTGTGGGTATTCTACGTGCATGGCATCTTCATGCTCCCAAGTAGCATCTTCAGGACTGTAGCAAGTCTACTAAACTTTTACCAGCTCTATAAATCGATTCTAGAGCATTTTGACCTTTTTTTCCAATACTGGCACTAGCTGAACATGAAAGTCTCCGTCTGTCTCTACCTGAATCAAATGCCAATCAATAACATGGTTAGGATCATGTACATATTTCTTTAGTAAAGATACATGAAATACATTATGCACATTCATGGAAGCAGGAAATGCAATAAAGTATGTAACTGGCCCTATTCTATGCAATATTTCAAATGGACCATAGAATCTGGTTGCCATCTTTGTACAACTACCCAATTTCAAAGAGAATTTCTTGGGCTTCACTTTTAGAAGTACATGCTCCCCTACTTTAAACTCTCTAGTTGTCTTGTTATTATCTGCATAAACTTTCTGTATCATGATATGTCTTTAAATTTTTCTTGATCTAAACCATCTGGTCTACCATATTCTTGAGCAACTCTAGCCCAAGTACCACTCTCTCTGTTGGGTTGTCCCAACTCATTGCAGTATTTCATTTCCTACCATACAAAGCTTCAAATGGGCTCATTCTCAATGATGCTTGATACCCATTATTATATGCAAACTCGACCAAGTGCAAGTAATATTCCCATTTAGATGGCTTATTCATCACATACATTCTCAGCATGTCTTCAATTATTTGGTTGACCCTCTCTATTTTTCCATCTGATTGGGGATGGTATTTTGTGCTAAAGTTTAGATTTGTACCAAATACTTTAAACAATCCCCTCCAGAAATTTGAGGTAAACTTTGTATCTTTGTCCGAGACAATTTTCCTAGGTATCCCATCCAATCTAGCAATCTTTATCATGAAAATTTCAGCAATATTAGACACTGTATATGTTGTCTTTACAGGAACAAAATGAGTAGCCTTTGTTAATTTTCCAACCACCACCATGATTGAATCATGTTTCCTTATTGTCCTAAAAAATTTAGTTATGAATTCAATGGCTAACACTTCCCATTTCTTCTATGGGATTGGTAATGGCTGCAACAAACCCACTAGGTGCTTATGCTCATCCTTCACCTTCTGACATTCCATACATCGAGCGATGTAATCAACAACATCGTTTTTCATTTTTGGCCAAAAGAATTGTCTTCTTACTATTGTAATTTTTTTTTGATAATTGAGATATCCAGCATAAGGCACATCATGCATTTCCTTCAATACCAAATTCCTCAGTTCTTTGGAACCAGGAACATAGATTCTATTATTATGCATGAGTAATCCATCTTCCTTTATCTCATACTCCTTTATTTTCTGTTGTACATCTCCTTGCTGTAAGATTTCCTTTACCTATATGTAATGATGATCTGTAATAAGACCATCTAAAATTATGCTCTCCAAGTCTGACTGATGCATATTGACAACAGTAGCATGCATGAGATGCACTCTTCTACTAAGTGCATCAACAAATTTATTCTATTTTCCTTTGATATGCTTGATACCGAGGTCATATTCACTTAAAAATTCTAGCCATCTTCTTTGCATGGAATTCAAGGTCGACTGTTCAAAAAGATACTTCAGGGCAATGTGGTCTGTCCTTAGTTCAAATCTCTTCCCCATGAGATAATTCCTCCACATCCTCAAGGCGTGGACAATGGAAACATGCTCCAAGTCATGTGTGCCATAGTTCCTCTCATGATCCTTAAGATTTCTAGACTCATAACCAATGACATGTCCATCTTGCATGAGGACTCCCCCAAGTACTTCCTTACATGTATCTGTACATACCACAAAACTTTCATTTGGGGAAATAATCTTTAACACAGGTGCACTAGTAAGTAATTCCTTCAACATATTAAAGTTATCTTCACACTTAGGTGTCCATTCAAATTTGGTTCCCTTATTTTGCAAAGAAGTGATGGGATGAGCAATCTTAGAGAGCACTACTATGAACCTTCTATAGTAATTAGCCAATCCCATAAAATATCTTACTTCTGACACATTTCTGGGCGTTGAACATCCTCTAATGGCTTCAATTTTCTCTAGATCTACTATTATTCCCTACTCTTAGATAATGTGTCCCAAGTAATGGATCTTCTTTTGATAAAAATATCACTTAATCAACTTGGAATATAAGTCATGTTCTCTCATCACTTGCAATACCAGTCTTAAGTGATGTTCATGATCCTCTTCAGACTTAGAATAGATAAGTATGTCATCCAAGAACACTATGAAAAACTTATCCAAATAATTTCTGAATATGCCATTCATTAAGCACATAAAGACAATTGGTGCACTGGTCAGTCCAAATGGCACCACTACAAATTCATAGTGCCCATACCTGGTCCTAAAGGTTGTCTTATGAATGTCTTCTTCCTTGATTCTTACTTGATGGTATCCTAACCTCAGGTCAATCTTTGAAAATATCTTTTCTCCTCTTAGCTGATCAAAGAGGTCATCAATTATGGGTAGAGGATACTTGTTCTTTATAGTATACTTATTCATTTTTCGAAAGTCAATACATAGCCTCAAGTTTCCATCCTTCTTTTTGACAAAAAGTACTAGTGCTCCCCAAGGTGAAACACTTGGACGTATGTACCCTTTCTTCAAAAATTCCTCCAACTGCATTTGTAATTCTTTTAACTCTGGTGTGCTCATTCTGTAAGGTGTTTTTAACACCGGGGAAGCTCTAAGCACTATATCAATTGAGAAATATATATCCCTTCCTGGTGGAAACCCTGGTATTTCTTGGAATACATCTTCAAATTCTTGTAGTACCAAAAAATATTTGAGGCTTGTCCCCTTGATATTGTTTGGCTCTTCCACATGAGCTACATACAATCGACATCATTTTCTAAAACATCTCTTCAGTTGTAAGGATGAAATCTCCCTTATAAAGATGGGTCTTGGAACTCCTTTCACAGTTTTTTGTTTTCCATCCCCATCAAGACATGTAAATGCTTTCTACGACAATCTAGGAGAACATGATGCTTGTCCATCCAATCCATTCCAATTAGAATATCATAAGACCCCAATGGTATGATATTTAGATCATCATTTTTATTCACACCATTATGACTTATGGAACATCCTCTTACCAGATCATGGGTTCTCCTTTTGGTTCCAGTGGCTAGCTTAACCAAACTCAATTTTCCAAACTTACTTTTCTCCAAATGTAATCTATACACTATTTTAGGATCAATATAACAATAACTTGCTCCTGAATCAATTAAAATAGAAATAGTTTGATTTATGATCTTACCTTCCGCCTCGATCATATTGGGCTGGTACTTTGCTCGTTGATCATCTAAAGATGCATAGATTCTTCCCATATCTTCGACTATTGTAACCTCTTGGACGTTGTGCATAGTCTTAACTCTATCCTTTCTATGTGGGAAATACTTGTATAAGTGATCTACTTTTCATCCCCAACATTGGATAGGTGGTCTTCCTCTTTTTCCCAAGGAGTCTTATTTCTTGGATTCACCCTTAGCATACTGCTCTTGAAGATTTCCATTAGGCTCATTCCTATTGAGGGGAGGTTTGAATCCTTTCCTCCTTTGATCGGACTTCTCCTTCCCCTTATCCTTCCAAGATTTTTGCAGGGATTCTCTTCTCTGCCCTTGCTCATACATGTATTTATCCTTTCTAATGGCCTTAGTCAAGGTGTTGGGATCGGCATACCTAATATTTTCTTTATAAAAGGCTGCCAATCCACTCAAAAACCTATGTATCTTAACCTTTTCATCATTTATAAACCCAACATATTTTAACAATCCCAAGAAGTTCTTCTCATATTCTGCCATAATCATGCTTCCCAGCCCGAGTTCAAAGAACTCCTTCATTTTCTTGTCATAGAAATGATCTGAGAGGTACTCCTTCTGGAAGTACTTCTTTAACTTATTCCAAGTGATCGTATTCTCATTAATATGTTCAAATTGCTTCAATTGATCCCACCACATTGAAACTTTCCCATGGAAATGGTAGGTGGCAATCCTGGCTTCCAAGTTTTATGAATAGTTATGCAATTGAAAATATCTCCTAATTCCAAGCAACCATTCTTCAACATCATCTTACATTTCTCTTTCACCATCAAAGGAGGGTAGCTTAAGCTTCCTCAAATATCATTGCAAATTATCCACTTCATGTCTTCTTCTATGGCTCCTAACATGAGACACCTCTAGACTACTTATGGGATCTTCTGATGCATAAACATTTCTTTCTGAGTATGGAGGTGAGTGGTGCCTATGAGTTCTACTAGAACTTCTTGAATAACCATCTCTTCCATGATCCTCTCTTCTTTCACAAAACATGCCTTTTTCCTCTTGTTTTGAGTTTGATCCCTTCTTCATTTTCCTCTGCAAATGATTTAAGCTCTGCAACACTCGATCATTTATCTGAATTTTCTCTCTCATTAGTCTCTCATTGTCTTCCTTGTAGCTATGCACTTCTATCTTCAAACTTCTTACAGTTTCTATTAATGTTTCATGCTCTCCTGTTTCATTTTGTCTATTGGACTCTATCTATGCATTACCAACTATGATATTCTGGTCTTCGACCTCCTTATCATGGCTAGAGGCTCCCTCGCCTTCTTCCATTTCTTCGATACACATTTTGAGATGATCTGTTTAAACCCCTTAATTCTACAAAATGTGCAAGTGACCAGTTTGTTGGACAACTGAGAGGGGGGGGGGTGAATTAGTTGTTACTGAGCTTAAACAATTATGATTATTTTAAAAATCTTTGCAGAAACACTGAATGATGATCATAATAATGCAGAGAAATAAACATAGGAACATTCAATGTCAGTCGCATATATGAGAAACACATAGACAAATATTTTCCAAGGAAACCCATACAGGGTAAAAACCTCTTTTTATTTATATGATAAGTAATAATTACATTCTTTACATTATCATACATATGAGCACCAACTCATAATGAGGCTACAACCTCTGTTTAGCAAGCTGCAACTTGTTGAGAGCACCAACTCTCTGTTTTCTCAAGCACCAACTAGAAGGAAGCACGAACTCCCTGGTTTCTCTAGCACCAACTAGAAGTAAGCACCAACTCCCCGTGTTTCTCTAGCATCAACTAGTAGGAATCACCAACTCCATGTGTTCAAGCACCCACTTGAACCTCTAAGGAAAAAAGTCCTCCCTAGCACCTCCCAACCACCCTGAAATATAAATCTTTCAATCTAAAACTTACTATAGTGATATAATGTTCAACAATGGCTTACCCAACTTATCATTGTTCTGCTGCATCTCGTTGCTCTTTCTTCCATACTTCCTTTATGCACATCTCACTTGCGCTGTCTGTTCTTCTGCAATTTATCCTCTGTACGCCATGTCCATTCACTGCACAGTTCCTCTACACGCATTAATCACTTTCCACAGTTCTGCTGCATCTCGTTGCTCTTTCTACCATAAGAGATCTCGCCACCTGTCCCCCCATATGGACGTCTATAAATCTCTCACCACTTCGTCGCCTCGCGTCCTCGCGCCTCGAGACTTTGAACACCCAATACTTGGGCCTTTATCCTGTGAACCCCTGAGTTCACAAGATCTCTCCGATCTCTGCCACGCGTCCTTCCCATATGGATGGTCCTGATCTTCTCGTCACTTCATCGCCTCACGTTCTCACACCTTGAGACTTTGAACACCAAATCCTCGGCTCTTCCACTCACGAGATTCCTAGTTCGCTCAGATCTAACGATCAGCAATGCTTCCCCTCCAAGTTTACACATCCTTCTTACTTGGAAGAATTTCGACTCTGCACTAATTCCTCCTGAGCCTACGTTGTTCATGTTTTTCCATCGATGCACATTCTGATCCTTCCATCTTCACAGTTGTACTTGCCATCAATGAAAAGCATACGCTATATGTTAAACATTTGCCAACAATATCCCCCTTTGGCATTGATGGCAACTAAGGCACCTGAATTCCTTTCTCCCCCTTTGACATCAATGTCAAAGAAGAGACATGCTCCCCCTCGGCTATTGCAGTAAATTTAGGAGGAATTAGATAATCAAACAATACAAATATCCCCCTAACAAGATGGACTCTTTTAGGTATGAAATGAAATGACACCCAGCTTCTGTCTGAGATATTCAAACAGTGTCT
>SNQJ01S0034047.1:39242-67329 GCA_010110895.2 Picea sitchensis | reverse complement strand
GGTAACCTCTGCTTCTTCCTCTGCCTCTCCCTCTGCTGAAGGAGAATTGAGTTTTGAAGGCATTTGAGATTGACTCATCTGTGAGATGCAGTCTGGTCTCATGTGTCACCAGAGAACCAATTAGTTCATCTGCTGAAAATCTTGACAGATCCTTCGATTCAAGGATTGATGTTACAACCATTTCAAATTTCTTGGGTAGACTTCTCAAAATTTTCTCAACAATTCGTTGATCAGTGATGGTTTCACCAATCAGTCTGATCTGGTTCACGATTCCCATGAATTTGGTCATGAACTGATCTACTGTTTCAGACTCTGTCATCCTTAGAGTCTCGAATTGCATCCACAAGGTCTGCAGTTTAACTATTTTGACCCTGTCATTTCCTTAATTGGAAGATTTAAGAATATCCCAGGCCTGTTTCGAAGTACCAGCGCCTGTGATTTTTGAGAAAATCGAGTCATCCACAAAATTATGAATCCATAATTTCGCTTTGTTTTCTTTGGTGCTCAGAGTTGCCTGAGAAATTCTCTACGCATTTGTCATGGCAGCGAGGGCTGCTGGATCTGGTTCCACATATCCAAGATCCACTGGTTCCCAACACTCTTGTGCTTGCAAGAATGACCTCATTCGAAGAGACCAAAATTCGTAATTCTTACCAAGAAGAATCGGACCCTGAGTTGGGCCTAGATTGCTAGACGACGCCATGATTTTTGAATTAAAAAAAAAAAAAAAAATTGCAGAAGTACAGAGGAAAATTTTATATTTACCTCTGATCGATGAAACGTTGATTTGCCGATGGCCTATGGGAGCTTATCAGGATTGAATTGGCCCTTGATCTCTTTGCAATGTGACCAAACGTCTTTCTTTTAAAGCGCTAGGGGATTTTCCCGTTGTTTGCCTTTCAAAATGCTGAAACGCGAAAATTCGCCTTTGGACTTTTCAACGGTCCAGATCGTGCTGTGATTTGATGGTCCAAATCTTATCGGGATATCGTGAATTCGGATTTTTTCAGTTCTGATGTCGAGCTCTTCTGTCTCCTCGATTTCTCGATCACCGATTTACCGATGGCGCATTCCTTTCGGGACTTTCCCGATTCCTCTGATCTTTGACACACATCCCAGCAGATGGACGAGTCAGATATGCATCGGGGATTTCACTATGGAGATTCCCGATCCCACAATTTTGATGAGATGACGTCAGCTGGGCCCCATGACGGATTTTACCTCCTGTCGGGATTTCAAAATTTGGAGTTTTGAAGTGCTCGCGAAACGCCGAATCCTGATATGTCGATGGGATTTTCCTTTTCGGGACTTTTCACGAGCCTTCGGATTTACGCCACACGTCCTTGAAAGATGGACGGTCTTGATTTAGCCTCGAGATATCACGACTTGCGATGCTCCAAATTTTTGTCAACGTGAAACCACGATTGCCGAAACGTCGACGGTTTCCTTGATGTTCGCCATGTGTCCGGTCAAATGGACGGAAAAGATCTGATCGCGATTTCACGTATCGCAATTTCGCAAGTTGCAATGCCAAAATTCTTTGACAACTTGAAACCCCGAATGCTGATGTGATGATGCGTTGATCTGCTGCCACCTGTCCTATGAGATAGACGGCTCACAAGTCTTCTCGGGATATCGCGATATTGCGTATCGGAGTTTTTGGAGTGCAATTTCCTTTGCGCGTCCAACTCCCGATTCTCGATTTTGCGATGTGAAGAGGATCGACGGCTCACGATATTTCCTATCCAACGGTCCAGATGATGTCTGTATTTCTCAAGTCAAAAGTTCTCTTGTGCGCTCTAGAGGATTAAACCTCGTGCACTTTCTCACTGATCCAACAGCTGTCGGGCCTTTGCGCCAGATCTGATGGCTGAAACTCTTTCGCCTTTTTTGTGCTTTCTTCTTCCCTTATGAACTGGTTTCCCGTGTTGGATCTGTTCACAGGACAAATCTTATGGCCGTAATGGCTATTCCTTGCGTGTTTGACACGATCTTTGCTGAATTTGAAGGAATTTCTCCAGTGGAAGAAAAGATTCATGAATCTTTCAAAGATTTGAAAGAATTTCACGACTTCTTCGTTATCTGACACAATCTTTGACAGATTTGAGTGATTTCCAAGAATATTTAAATGATTCTGCCTTCTGCATGAATCTTTAATGAATTTAAGAGAAATCTTCACGTTCTTTAAACATTCTTTTGTTTTGCATCTCTTCTGCGTCAATCTTTGACGATTCTTGAAAACTTACAAGAATCTTTACTGTTTCTTCTTCTCTGTTCTCTTCGTCCAGAATATTTCGAGCGTTGTACGCTCTGCTTCCTCTGCAAGGTTCTTACGACGATATTTTGAGAGTATTGCAGACATCTCTCCAAGCCTTGTGAAAAGTCGGTGTCGCGTGCTCTCAAGATGCGTGTAAGCTCTGCTTTGTGAGGATCGTGTGGCTCTCCAAATTGTGTGAAGAGGCTTACTGTTGAAGCTTTGATACCATGATAAATTGTGAGGCAAAGAGAAATGCAGAGAGAAAAGAATAGAACAGTATATTGAAATGTATGAAGAAGTACTGAAGAAGTTGTGTAGCAGTTGATACAATGTAATGGGAGACGGTTGACCTAAATATGCTCAAGCAAGACAAAAATAGAAAGTGCAACTGTCCAGTACAACTGGCAGTGTACAGTCAGACTGTTGAGGTTACATTATATTTAACACTACTATTCTTGGATCTACAGTCACCCTTGTTTTCTTCCTTTAGGCGATCCCCTTGATCTCCCTTGAATTTCACTCAAATGCAAGCACAATTGTCCCATTAGATCCTCCAAAATTGTCCACAATTCTTGTTTTCCAGATGATCATACTAGAGTGTGTCAAGCTCTTTCAAGACATTATCAATGTAAATACAAGCCTTTCTCATGTGAACATACTCTGTGTGAACTTCCTTCAAACACTATCAACTTAAATCAAGGCATGCTTCTCCTTTTCATAGTTGGTTGCCAGTTTCCTTCAACAAATTCTAAACTTCTTGTGGCACCCAACCTTCACTTCCTTCTTGATGTCCTTCGACAAAAAACAAAACAAAACATGGTCTTCTTTGAATTCTTTTGACCTAAAAACCAAATAAACAAACAAAAATGTGAAACTAAAACTAAATATTTTGGGCGTGACAATGCTCGATGTCTATCCCTGCACCAAGAGCTAGTCGAGAACTAACGTAGAATAGTTACATATTGTATACTCTATTTTCATATTTTGTCTATCAGTTTTTTATTATTTATGCATATAAACGATCTATTTGTTCTAACGTGACAATTTGGAGATCATAAATGCGTTCTCCATAGAGCAGTATCATCTCTCCATATAGATACAAATTCATTTAAAATAATCATACTATGAATGGAGAATTATGTAATTCCTAAGAAACTACAATTCAGGGGCATCTAAGTTGTCAAAATTCTATGTTTTAAACCATTATTCATAGATATAAAATAATGGAAACAAAAAACATGATCATCCTTCCTGAAATGATAGCCACAAGCTCGATCAATCCATATCTAAAGAGGAATACCGTATATAGATGATGGATCATGTACATGACTAGAATTGATCATCTCCTTGTTAGGTTGGATTCAAGTGGATCTTCAACATGATGCATTTCATGAAAGTTTTATTCATCACTAAAAATGTATTTCTCTATGATCATGGCACATAAGGAATTTACTCTGATATGTTTCAACAAGATCTAGCGTCATCAAATCAATAGGACTTTCATCAACGATTTCTTCCTCAGTAAGGGCTTGTTCTTCATCTTTGCTTAAAATGTCACAGCTCCCTAAATGATGAGAGGAGATAAGGGATACCATGAAAAACTGATGATTTTCCAAACAAGAGGAAATAGGGTAAGGGAAAACCTTAGGTCTAGAGAAAAACTCTTCTCTCAGACTTAGAAAATGTCGCTTCTTTATCTGGAAATCCCTGCCAAAAGTCTCAATATGAAAATACTTCTATTTGGTAGTGTGAGCCTCAAATTGCTCTGGGATGGCCATGACCTGGTGTCTATCAAACTTTGAGCACAATGGTGGTTGGGAATCTTCATAAAACAAGCCCGGGTCACCGAAAGGATACTCATCAAAACTCTCAAGGAATCGTTGAGAATCATCATGAGCATATTGCAACAAAGTTATCTTCAAATGGACGGAATAAGTATGTAACCATATCATCATCGGGTGGCCAAACAACTTAATCATATACGTGCAAATACCAATCCTCTGAATATGACCACTCAACCCCTTTTTCCTGAGAGATACCTTCAATTTCATAAATGGGATCTCTATCAATAATGAAGCAATCCACATCCCATCTGTGTCTCCCAACCTGTATGAAATCATCAATGTGTAGATCGACCATGCTGGAAAGGTCCTTCACAAAAGAATTTTCATCATTGGGACTAATCACTTCTTCATATTCATGTGCAAGAGGAAAGCAAGGTTGAACGAATTCATCTTTGTCAATCAAGAGCATGGATACCAATGTCTCCTTCTTCTCATTTGGATGTTGCACTTCATGAGTGTCCTCTTTTTCTTGGAAAATGTCTTCGTGGATCTATTCTTCAATCAAGTCTTTATCATCTTCAATAGAATTAAAAACTTCACCATCCTAATCTTCATCTCTAACAATTTTTCATACTTCTTCGGGCATGAAGAGTGATTCATCGTCGTTTGGGAATTTTTCCTAGTACCCATGTTTCTCAGTCACAACAACGTACACTGATTTTAATCCATAATATGAAATAATAGCAACCTCCCATGTTGAGTTTAAGGTAGGATTTTCCTCATAATTTTGGAGGATAGCATCATATTCCTCTTCTCTCTGTTCACAAAACTTGACCATAAAGTATTTGTTGGGACAAACTTCTATCGGTTGTTCACAAAAATCAGAGTCTTCTTTTATTCTTTCATTGAGGCATTCAAAAATATCCTCATTGCTATCACCAACTTATTTTCTTTCAACTTTTATTTAAAAAAAATCAGTAAGAAGTGTTTCTCTTAAACCTTCAATAGGCTGAAGGTCAAAACCTTCTCTTGAAAAAGCATCCTCTAGGTCCTGAATTTTTTCTTTAAGACTTTGAGCTTTCGGTCCCCAACGCTTAAGGAACTCTCTAATGAGGATTGTTAAATATGATATACTTCTAGTCTTGCAAGAGTGCTTGATCCAATCCTTGTGTTCACTCCCCAAGGACAACAAAAACAACCGTAGGAATACATCCTCATGTTGTACATTTTCATAATAGATGCATCTGGTAAAGTCAACAATGTGTGCTACAGTCGTACATTCGTTACCATCAAACTTGGGGATGACATCCAACTGGTTTATCAAGCACTTGCTCATATGCTTGTCAATAGTTTCGGAATCCAATGCCTTGTATGCTTCATGAAAGTGCCACAAAGCCATTTTTCCATCACTTGGGATATCACTTCAATGGAGTTTCCAGATGAGACTAATGTTCATCAAAAATCATAATGGAACTTCCCTCAAAGGGAGTCTCCAAGCAAGCTTGGGGTAAAATATTTGGGATGGCAGTTTTACAAAGTGTCATTAGGGCACGGAAGAGGATTCAAAATCCTCCCTGGCAATGACGCCAAAATGTTATAGGTTGGGAAAATCTTGACCCAGTCCACAAGATGGCGAAAACTATGGGAGATCCTTTCCACTGTCACCTTATATAAACCCTCCCTTCACTTTAGTGAAGGAGAAATCCTACACAAGGGGGGAATCCTAGGTCACCCTAGAGGGAAATGAGATGGAAAATGAGGTTATGGAAGATGATTCCCCTATAGGTAAGACTACTAAGTGGAAAGTGATTTGGGAACACATTTCAAAGATGGTTAATGGTTTCAAAATGCTTGAGTACCTTTGAAAGATAGTTGTACCTGCCCGGGATACAAGAAGAGACAAATATACAAGCTTAAATATTAAGTGGGCAAGCAAGTTAAGCTTGTTGTCCCAAACTATAGTAGTAAATAAGAGTATGTATCAGCAAGGTATAAAGCTAACTATTGCATATTTAACCACTCAAAGCATCAAGGTTTTATTAAGAAATGAAGCATGAAACAAGTAGATTAGTTCCCAATACTTTAGCACAAACTTCAATGGTATTAGAGGGTTTTTGTATGAAGTTTTCGGAGTATGTTTGTAACATCCAAGTGGCTGTAGAAAATATTTTCTACAATAGTAAGCTTCAACCACAAGAACAAGCAGGTAATCTGACCAAAAGTTCACCAAGTATCAATAGAATGATAGTAATGGCTTACTAGCAAATTTTCGCGGTGAAATGCAAGTTAAATTCAAATATATATATATTAGTTTGTTGCAACCCTAATGGTTGTAGATTTAAGTTATGACAACAATAATATATAGTTGGAAAAAGAAGATTCCCTAATGGCTCAAGAAAGTTATTAGAGAATATAATTGATTCCACTTCAAACAATTTGAAAATCTAGTAAAATCATGTTACCTAATGCAAACAATTTTATTTTGCCAATGCAAAATTTAGATTAGTACCTTTAAAATATTAGGTAAATGGAGACTTGGATGTAAGAGTTAGATCCAAAATATCCCTAGGGGTGTAAGCCATTTTACTCTCTAGGGCATGCAAATCAAATTTAGGTAAATCTAGGACGGTGTACACCCTTGTACTCCTACTAGCAACCTCATCCATATCATCCGCAAATGACTTATCAACTAGCAATGTGATGAAGTTTGAAGGAGGGTGTATGCAGTTATACTCCTCCTAGGGTTTCAACCAATAAGACTATGAAATAAGCAATACGAACTAACAAATTGCATATTTTTCTTACCAATTCCAAGAGAGATGCAATATAAAACCCTAGTTCACCCATCAATTCATAAACAATATAAAAATATATAATAAAGAATTGTGATTATTACATATTGATCTTTCTTTATATATATATATATAATAATATTTTTTTTAAAATATATCTTATTAAATATATTTTGGTTTTAATATGATGATGATTATGGTGATGATGAATTCGCGTCCACTAGAAAGACCTAATTGGTCTATTGGACCTTAAGAGGGTAAGTGATTACTTGTGATTCTTTAGAATTATTTTTTGTGCTCGAAAACAGCAAGAAGCTTTCCAAGATCATATACTTTTGTTGAGTTAAAAAGGTTAGGAAGGTTGATAAAAGGTGTGATCAATATTTTGAAAATGAGATCATATAGGTATAGACTGTGAATAATGACTTAAAACATAGTATTCTAACAACTTAAATACCTCTGAATTGTAGTTTCTTAACAATTACATAATTCTCCATTCATAGTGTGATTATTTTAAATGGATTTGTATCTATATGGAGAGATGATACGACTCTATGGAGAACACAATTATGTTCTCCAACTTCTCAGGTTAGAACAGAGAGATCGTTTATATGCATAAATAATCAAAAACTGATAGACAAAATACGAAAATGGAGTATGCAATATGTAACTATTGTACGTTAGTTCTCGACCAGCTCTTGGTGCAGGGATAGACATCCAGGATTGTCACGCCCAAAATATTTAGTTTCAGTTTCACATTTTGTTTGTTTATTTGGTTTTAGGTCGAAAGAATTCAAAGAAGACCATGTGTTTTTTTGTTTTTCAGGGGCATCAAGCAGGAAGTGAAGGTTGGGTGCCACAAGAAGTTTAGAATTTGTCGAAAGAAACTGGCAACCAACTATGAAAAGGAGAAGCATGTCTTGATTTAAGTTGATAGTGTTTGAAGGAATTTCACACAGAGTATGTTCACCATTGAGAAAGGCTTGTATTTACATTGATAATGTCTTGAAAGAGCTTGACACACTCCAGTATGATCATCTAGAAAACAATAATTGTGGACAATTTTGGAGGATCTAACGGGACGGTTGCGCTTGCGTTTGAGTGAAATTCAAGGGAGATCAAGGGGATCGCCTAAAGGAAGCAAACAAGGGTGATTGCAGATCCAAGAACAGTAGAGCAGAGTAGATTTATAATAGTTTATGGCATTCTTTTTGTGTCAACAGTCAAGAACTGTGTTATATTATGATTCCTAAATATTTTTGTTGTTTGAATGATTGGTTTATTGTTGTGCAGTCCGAGATAGAGAACTTGTGACTGTAAGATTTGGTATCACAGAAGTAAGACCCTCTTTTGAGAACAATTCCATCGAGGAGAGCACTGGATAGGGTTGTGGGAGGAATAGGCAACGCCAACAAAGGAAGTGTTGGTTATAGTTGTACGAGGAAGAGAAAAATCCAACATGGTGACTGGGTATACATTGTTCCATCTGTCAATAAGATTTGAAGGAAGAGAGAAGAAATGAGGACAAAAGGAAAGTACACCGGTTCGAAGAGGTAGAGCCAACCCTCATGAGGATGAGAATGATGTCACAAGATGCTCCTAAAGCTATTGATGCGGTTGAAAACTATAGAGACAAGCTAAAAGAAAGGCCAACCCTCGTGAGAATAAGAATGGAAGGATGTCACAAGATGCTACTAAAGATATTGATGCGGTTAAAAACACAAACAACCTCGAAATAAACAATTGGACATTAAGTGTTGAAAGTGAAGATGAATAGGAACGAGAGGTTCTTAAAGAAAAATCATAAGAAGAGAGGATGCTTTGAAATGAGGATGATATTGGGAGGAAGATGACTATTCAATAATGATATGTGTATTAGGAGTTTAACATTATATGAGTTGATATGAGGTTAGGGATATATTCCTACAATTTTGTTTTATTTTTATAATAATTGTGTTGAGTTTAATGAAATAAAGTTTGTATGTAAAAGATTGAGAGGATATGTATCAAGATGTGACATGATTTACAACTTAATATATGGTGATAAAGTTAAATTTTTGAAAAAATTATTATTAAATTGTAAGATAAATATATAATTTCAAATTATTTTAAAAGGGTATGGTATTTTAAAGAATTCCCGAAAAGAAAAGGAAAATGTGTAGAAAAGTATTCTAATAAATTTGGTATAATAGACATTATCATTGGTTTTGTAAGGAAGAGTGAACTTTGCTTTATTTTGAAAATATGTTTTTAAGATGATAAACTGTAAAAAAGAGAGGCATTGAAAGTATAGAAAATATATTTAAAAAGGTAAGAGGGAGAGAGTTTCAAAATAAAAATAGGTTCATCCTAAATCCATCTTAACTTTGGATCTATATCTATCAAGTATTATGAAAATCAAATTTATTGAAAGGAAAGCCTTGTTAAAAATTTGTGATTCCTTCGTCTATAGATCAAGGTTTAAGTGGTCACCTGTTTTTGTAAGCTACATGTAATTTTTTTGTTATTATTAATTTTAAATATCTCGTGATTTGAAACCACTCAATAAAATTCAATAACTATCCCCTTAGCTAATATCTAGTTCATGTAAAAATATTTTAAACATTTTGGAAACATTTATATATTTTGTTATTTTTTGTGATAGAATTGATATTTGCAAAACAATATAGATTATTATTTTCACTAATATTTTATTTTTTATTTCCTAAAAATAATATGTTATCTACCTATTTAATATGACTATTTTTTATGTTGATTGTACAAAAATACTATCATAGCAGCAAAATGGTACAATTGAACGCCGAAGGCTGAGAAGATGAAATGAATCTTTAAAATAATATGTTAAATTTTATTATCTATTAACACATAAACTGTTGGGCTTCATTTATATGGTGTTAATATTTTTATTCTAATGTTAAATATGGGCAATGGGTTAGCTATCAAAGTAATTTTTAAATATGATTAAGTAAATGTAAAAGAGTAAACACATAAACTGATGTCTTTTATAATAGCTAGGAAGTTAATGATTTGTATAGTCATTTTGTTTTTGTGATTACTAAAAATATTCGGTCATATTTAATCATGTCCATAGAAAACTTATTAAGCACTAAAAATATTCCAGTCATATTTAATCATGTCCATAGAAAACTTATTAAGCACTAAACCCCTATTAAATCTGCCCATTATCAATAGGTGTATGCCTTTCGGCGTAAATATTTTGGGCGTGACAATGATCGATGTCTATCCCACTAAGAGTTGGTCGAGAAGTAACATACAATAGTTACATATTGCATACTTTATTTCCGGGAAAGAGTTTCAAAATAAAAATAGGTTCATCTTAAATCCATCATAACTTTGGATGTATATCTATCAAGTATTATGAAAATCAAATTTATTGAAAAGAAAACCTTGTTAAAATTTTGTGCTTCCTTCAAGCTCTTATAGATCCAAAAGTTAAAATAGATCTACCCTCATTTTTTACATAAAAACTACATCTATTTTTTTTTTGTTATTATTAATTTTAAATATCACTAGATTTGAAACCACTCAATAAAATTTAATAACTATCCCCTTAGCTAATATCTAGTTCATGTAAAAATATTTTAAACATTTGAAACATTTATATACTTTATTTATTTCTTTTTGAGGTAAATATTGAAATATTTTACTCAAAACAATATAGATATATTTTTCACTAATATTTTATTTTTATTTCTAAAAAATAATATTTTATCTACCTATTTAATATGACTATTTTTTATGTTGATTGTAAAAAAAATAAAAAAAGTTAAAGAAAATTTTATGTATGGTTGAAAAATTGCATTCTAATGTATTACAAGAAAAGTTACCAATAAAAAAGGCTTCCATAGCATGTTTTAATTTGCATAATTATTTTTATGTAGAAATAGTTATAAAGAGAGTATGACCATAAAAATAAATTATAATAAATTATATAGTTATAAAGAGAATATGACCATAAAAATAAATTATAATAAATTATATAGTTATAAAGAGAGTATGACCATAAAAAATAAATTATATTTGAAACCAATGATTGTAAAGAAGTTGAATATGATATGGAAANTTTCACTAATATTTTATTTTTATTTCTAAAAAATAATATTTTATCTACCTATTTAATATGACTATTTTTATGTTGATTGTAAAAAAATAAAAAAAAGTTAAAGAAAATTTTATGTATGGTTGAAAAATTGCATTCGAATGTATTACAAGAAAAGTTACCAATAAAAAAGGCTTCCATAGCATGTTTTAATTTGCATAATTATTTTTATGTAGAAATAGTTATAAAGAGAGTATGACCATAAAAATAAATTATAATAAATTATATAGTTATAAAGAGAGTATGACCATAAAAAATAAATTATATTTGAAACCAATGATTGTAAAGAAGTTGAATATGATATGGAAAAGGTGAAATGATGCTTCATAAGATTTATGTATTAGTGTGGAGAATACAAGAATTGTGAAGGTTGTTTCATTTGAATACAATGAAGGGCTTACCATACAAGGAAGAGATGTTGATGAATTTATTCATAGTTGAGGCAGAGTATCGGTGGGTAGTTAGCCATTCTTCATCACCCCCAAATAGAGGGTGTAGTTTTATCTTTTTGTGGGTTTTGTTTTAGCCAATATTTGTTTACATGATAAAATTATTTGTAATAGGTTACATTAAATTAAGGGTAGAAGTTTATATTTCTATTTACAATAGGTTACACTAAATTAAGATTGGAAGTTTATATGTTTTGTAATGGAAATAAAAAATAAAAAAAATTAATAGTGGGATAATTGTTTGTTAAGTAAAGAATCTCTAAAGAAATAGTGAAGTCGAAGGTTTTATTGTTGTGCCTAAATACAATAAGGAGGACATGAAATCTTACATTCATAATAAAATTTTGGAGGAAATTTTTTTGAAGGAAGTTGACACTTAATTATGATGGCTCAAAAATGGTCTTTATTTACTTTGATAAAAATTTCAAGGAAGTTGACAGAATTAACTAGGAACACTAAAAAAGTAAGAGTTGCAAACTAGTGTTGAAAGATATAAAGGGACATTTGGGTTTGATATTGCATGTGATTCAATAATATGAGGGGATATTTAGAAGAATCTAAGCAAGGAGGATCATATATTTGAGAAGAGTCTCACGACTAACTATAATTGAAAAGGAAGATTTCAATTCTATGGAAAATGAGATAAGGTAAATTTGAATAAGTTACTCTTGGGTGTTAATGAATGGAAGTTATAATACTATAATGTAAAGAGAATAATATATGTGTCATAGTTTGTAGTCTTCTTTTAGTTTCAATAATAAATATTTATGTTATGTTATGATTTCTTAAGATTATATTTTTTCTATAGTTTATTGTTGTGAACTATGAGAATCTTGTAGCTACACAAACTCTCTACTCTTATGATTATCACAATTGATAGCTATATACATATGGATGAATCAACTTCTAAGAATCACATGAACCACCTGATCCATGTCACCTGATCCATGTTGGTAATTATTGTTGTTGTAATTTCTATGCATTTATTGATTCATCTTCCACTACTACCCTTCAACTTATTTTAACATTCTCTACATGAGGTATGATTTGTCATGTGAGTTTTAGAATGATTTCTCATTTTCATGCTCTTCTTTGTCTCCAATCATGTTATTTTTTACATTGAATCCTCTCATACTAATTCAAGAATATACCTTATCAAGTAAACCATGGTTAAGAGAATGATATAATAGTATTATATATTGCAATCTAGGGTCTTCCCTTGAAACAACATATGGAAAATATTATCAAATTATTTATGAGATATTAGAGACATGGAAGTGTTCTCAAACTTAAATTATTCAAAATCATTTATTTTTAAATGGTAGTCTCCATTATGGAAAAGCATCCTCCAAATAATATGGAGTGGGTAAATACATATGAAAGTTATAAATGTCACCAAGGGAAACATATTATAATGGTTTAACATGTTCATCCAATATAAATGTAGTTAAATCCTCAAGTAACTCTTCATTAGTGAGAAATGTTGGGTCCAAAGTGATAGGTGAATTAGAAGATACTATCGAAGATGATATTAAATTATTAGAAACATATCAAGTCTCATGGCCTAACATGGAATGATTCTCTTCATCATGAGAAAATTATTGAGAGAGGATGGATGAATCCATGCAATATACTTGTACAAAAGCATCAAAAATTTCCCTACAAATGATGGGTCATTATAAAGACTTAACTCTGACCAACACACAAAATCATAGGAATGATGCTCTTAGGACCTACCAAGGAAAAAATGCGGTCGATATTATATGCAATAGTAGTATTATATGGAATATTATCTATGATATCCATTTTTTACTTCACGAGGATATTGAATGGTAGAAAATATAGATAATGCAATTTCCTTAATGAAGCTCCTTCTTCCAAAATACATCAATCAATGTCAAATTTCCTAATAGTAAATATGAGTTGTAAAGACATTGAATGAGCGGACCTTGTTTGGCATTATCTAAATAAAATTCAATCAACCTATATTCCTATATTCCATATAATGGAGCAATAGAGAAATTACCCTCCCTCTCCCATGTTTATGGTTTCACTAGTATCTAATACCCAACACACCCTTCAAGGCACATATCCATGCATTAGGAGGGCTGTGATTTGCCTAAACAATTGACATTGTACACACATGTGGAGGATGAATAGGCATAATTGTCTCTACTATCCTCACTTCATTATCCCTTTATTCATATGATTGTTGATGTAATGGTGATCTATCTATTTGATTCATCTACATGTAGAATGTGGCACCCTATAATGTGTTTATAATTGATCTTGTCTATTGTAAAAATTGTGAGGAGAAATTAAAATTCAAGGATGTATGGGAGCATTTTTTTATGGTTTTAAAATGAAAACTAATCTTTGAGAGAAACAGATTAGGGTGGACTAAGGGGAGGGGTTTGCATCGATCACTAGCCTCCTTTGTCTTGTTCTAACACTAAGTAAATCCCATAAACAATTGGCCAAGGAAGGTAAGGTTCTCATCATGGCCCATTGTTCTTTTTGTTGTTGTCTTCTCTAGAAAATATGAGGGCTGAATAAAGTACTTCACTTGTTCAAGAATCAGGTCAAGGATGCCCTAAGCGTGGCTATGAACTATACCTAGGATAAGGAAATTTTGAAGAAGAATTATGACCTAAATAATAAGGAATCCAACTCATCCAAGGATAAGAATGTGATAAAAGTAGGGAGGCACCTCTTTATCCTCTAATATTGGCAGATGGAATTGCAAGTCTCCCTCATCATGATTTAAGGGAGTCAACTAGAGTTCACGACGGATATGGATAACCCCACTTACATGATGGAACACATTGAAATCCAAGTTCACCTACCCCTATCAGATGGATTAAACACTGACTTAGGTATCTCCATAGAATCTAAGGAGTTATTTGACCCTTCACGAGATGAAGAAGGAAAAATGGCCATCAAAGTCATTTTTTCTATGGATGTCAACTATGGGCATTAATATTTGTTTATGTTTCTATTTTTTATCAAATATTATTGTGGTTACATCAATATATTAGCTTCAACACTGTCTCCATTTTAGGAAAGATAATAAAGATGTTTGGTATAGGGTTTTTGATTGCTACTTTATCTATGGTTTACCCTAGAGTAGATAATTTTGTACTATATATTTTTTGACCAAGTGAAGCCACAAATTTTTTTGACAATATAAACTAATTATACCTTTAATTATATTACAATTATGAATGGCCCTATTTTATCCATGTTGTATGGAATTATTCTAAAAAAGAAGGCAAGTATATGGATAGAAATCCATGGAAAATAACTTAAATTCCAAGCCATATTTAGAAGTTGTCATTCAACTGTGGAACACCTTGTTACGCTTAGTATAATTTTGAAGGAGTGTTACAATAATAAAATATATCTCTTGTGTTCTTCATTGAATTTATAAAATCATTTGAAACAATGCTCATAACTAACCTCTAGAACAGATTAGAAGAGAAAAACTTTCCCTTTGACTTAAGAGTTGTTGCAATAAGTGTATAAAAGAATGTTATCACCATGTTTAGGAACACCAAGAGATGATTGGGAGAAATCAATTATAATATAGGAGTTAATAAAGGTTTTCCCTTGTGCCCTACCCTCTTTGGAATATAAATTGACGAGTTAGAGGGTTGCTTGGAAGAAGCAAGATGTGTTATCAACTCTCTAGTTGGAATAGTCATCATCCTTCTTCTAATTTCATGTATGAAAATAATATGTTGGAGGAAGAGACTTAATATATGTATATTGGAACTAATCTTCATCACAAGATCAACTAGAACTATAGCATTGAGAAAAGGATAAATGGAGGGTAGAAATATTAGTATAGACTTGAAAACAATTGTAAATCAGTGGACCTTTGGATTTGGGATAAGAATAGAGTCCTCTTTGGCATTCTCATCACTCTTGTTATATTATATATGGTTCTGAAGTATGGGGATGCAATATCTATAGAGAATTGTAGAGAAATATAGAGAAAACCTAAAGTGTTTTATATTTTATAATCTTAAAATTGAAGACAATAAACCCTATCCTATCCTCCTAATAGGAGGAACTCTTTTCCCCAATAATAGAAAAGCTACGAATAGGTACTTAATGTACAAGAACAAGATAATAAACATGGAATACAAAAAACTTGCTAAGGTTGCTTCAAAATCCAATCAAAACTACCGACGACTCAAGTGAGGTTGGCATAAATATTCCAAGTCTTGGCTAAATCATGGGGTATTGAGGAGAAGGTCACTGTGTAGAATAAATATATTATTAAAAATATTATTACATATAAATTTAAGAAGAAATTTTGGCACAATAAAGAATTAGAGGATAAGAGAAAATTAAGATACTATAAGGAGGTGATCGACCCTAATCCAGAAGATGAAAAGTATCTATTAGTTTTAAATAGCATAAAGAAGAAAATTAACATTGCTAAAATAAGAACAAAATATCATAAGCTCCATAGTGAAATGTGGTATTGGAAAATTCCTAAAAATTCCATGGGTTGAAAGAATTTGTCATCTTTGTGACAGTAAGAGGGTTGAAGATGAAAAGGATTTTCTCTTAGAATTTATTTCTTACACCAACATTACATCTCAATTTAAAAATATTTGTTACAATACCAACCTTCATAATTGTTTAACTCATTGAGTTGGATTATTTTCGGAACGAAATGAAAGCCGAGATATTACAATGAGATAAACATAAAAATTGTTAGAAACAGAGAAATACAACAATAGATGATTTCTATTAATGAAATAAATGTACATATACTGTAAAAATACAGAGTGAAAGACTCACTAGAATGGCGGAAACTTTATCTCTGAGAAGATATGTGACGGTTACGCTCATTCACAAGAACATGATTACAATGAGGTTATGAAGGCCATTTTATGATAAATATGAATGCCAAAACCCTAGACATCCAAAAACCTAAACTAAACTAATTATTTTTTGACCAAGTGAAGCCACAACAATTTTTGACAATATAAACTAACTATCCCTCTAATTATAGTACCATTATGAATGGCCTTATTTTATCCATGTTGTATGGAATTATTCTAGAAGGTGAGTATATGGCTAGAAATCCATGGAAAATAACTTAAAGTCCAATCCATATTTAGAAGTTGTCATTCAACTATGGAACACCTTGTTACGCTTAGTATCATTATGAAGGAGTGTTGGAATAATAAAATAAATCTCTTTTTTTATTCATTGAATTTAGAAAATCATTTGACACAATGCTCATAACTAACCTCTAGAACATATTAGAAGAGAAAAAAGTTCCTTTCGAGTTAATAGTTGTTGCAATAAGGCTATACAAGAATGTTATCACCATGTTAAGGAACACCAAGAGATGGTTTGGAGAAATCAATTGTAATATAGGAGTTAAGCAAAGTTTTCCCTTGTGCCCTACCCTCTTTGGACTATAAATCGACAAGTTAGAGGGTTTCTCAGAAGAATCAAGATGTGTTAGCAAGTCTCTAGTTGGAATAGTCATCATCCTTCTTCTTAATGATGATGATATTTATGTTATGAAAAGGAGTCTCTATGATCTCTATAAGATCCTAAATATTCTCGAGGTTTTTTCCTATAATATAAGTATGATTTTTAACACTTACAATACAAAGGTTATGTTATTCAAATCCAAAAAGATCATGTATGCTAATTTCATGTATGACAATAATATATTAGAGGAAGTGACTTCATGTAAGTATATTGCAATTGGTCTTCATCACAAGATCAAAAAGAACTATAGCATTCATAAAAGGATAAATGGAGGGTATAAATATTAGTATAGACTTGAAAACAAATGTAAATCGGTAGAACTTTTACTTTGGGATAAGAATAGAGTCCTCTTTGGGATTCTCATCACTTTTGTTATCTTATATATGGGGTTGCAATATCTCTAGAGAATTGTGGAGAAATATAAATAAAATCCTAAAGTGTTTTATATTTTATAATCTTAAAATTAAAGGCAATAAACCCTATTCTATCCTACTTATAGGAGAAACGCTTTACCCCAATAAGAGCATAGTTACGACTAAGTACTTAATTTACAAGAACAAGATAATGAACATGGAATACAAGAAACTTGCTAAGGTTGCTTCAAAATCCAATCAAAACTACCCAAGACTCAAGTGAGGTTGGCATAAATATGTCAAGTCTTGTATAAATTATGGGGTATTGAGGAAAAGGTCATTCTCTAGAATAACCATATTATTAAAAATATTATTACATCTAAATTTAAGAAGAAATTTTTGTGCAATAAAGAATTAGAGGACAAGAGAAAATTAAGGTACTACAAGGAGGTGATCAACCCTAATCCAGAAGATGAAAAGTATCTATTAATTTTAACTAGCTAATCCTAAGATGAAAGCATTCATTAATTTTAACTAGAATAAAGAAGAATATTATCATTTCTAAAATAAGAACAAAATCTCATAAGCTCCATAGTGAAATGTGGCATTGGAAAATCTTAAAATGCCATGGGTGGAAAGAATTTGTCATCTTTGTGACAAGAAGATCTGAATATGAAAAGAAGTTTCACTTAGAATTTCTTTCTTACACCAAGATTACATATCAATTTCAAAATATTTGGCAAGCACACCAACCTTCATAACTGTTTAACCCATTGATCCACATTATTTTCAGAATGAAGTGAAATCCAATATATTACAATGAGATACACATAAAAAAATTCAGAAACGGAGAAATACAACAATACATGATTTCTATTAATGAAATAAATGTACAAAGACTATAAAAATATAGAGTGCAAGAATCACTAGAATGGCGACAACTTTATCTTTGAGACGAGATGTGACGACTACGCTTATTCGCAAGAAGATGATTACAATGAGGTTTTGAAGTCCCTTTTATGATAAATATGAATGTCAAAGCCCTAGACATCCAAAAACCTAACTCTAGGAGATGAAGTGCCAAAAGTCATGTGGGTTGTGTTGGGATAAGTGATCTCCGTTTTGCATACGATTTTTGTTTTAGGTGTGTGATATCCCATTGGAAAGGTATTTTTGATAAATACACATTATGCCATCAAACTCTAACTCGTTCTACAGTTTGACTATGGAAATCCATTAAAACACTTTTTAGAGCCTCAAAACGGTGTTGGAACTAGAGAAAGATGTACTTACATGTAAACTTCCAAAATAAGTCAGTTGGAATAGGTGGGCAATCACCAATATTGTCTTGGATACTGTGCAGGTCTTTCGGACAACCCTGTAAGTGCAGAACCCACAATTACAAATAATTGTCCCCATTACAGAGAAACATGTTGAATTGAAAACTATAAAGATGAACCAGTTGAAATTTGAAATAGGTGGGTGGCCACCAATATCCACTTAGATCACCCATTGAAACTATATTCATTTAGGAATACTTATCATGATTTTGTTACGAACACTAATAACTCTTGGAAAAATTCTAGGTACTAGAATAAATATAACTACCCTTTTGACATGAATGTAAGGCATGTAATGTCCAGTGAGAAGCAAAGCATTAAAGATCCTATAAATCAATAATGGCATAAAAACCTCGTGATCCATTGCTATGTATAATGTGTTATCACTACCTACTTATATTCATACCTCATTCCACCCTTTAATATGTATAGTATATTATCACTGTGTCTTGTATTCATACATCAATCCACCACACAAAATTTACAAAAAAAACCTTAATCACTAAGCATCAATCCACCCCACAAGAGTTCAACCTTAATAATTATGCATAAGCATCAATCCATCCCCACAAAATTTAAACCTTAATCACTAAGCATCAATCCACCCCCACAAAAGTTAAGAACCAAACAAATTTGCTAACGCATTCATCCATCCCACAAGAGTTATGACAAACCTTGATCACTAAGCGTCAATCCACCCTAAGGTAAATTTTTAAGTACCAAACAAACTTGCTAATGCATCAATCCACCCCAAAAGAGTTATGGAAAACCTTAATCACTCAGGGTCAATCCACCCCACGAGAGTGAAGGAAACCCTAAATCATTGAAGGTCAACCCAGCCCACAATAGTTAAGTAAATCTTAAGTATCAAAGAGACTTATTACAAAGGTAAAAAAATTTGATGTTTAGCAAGGTCATAAGGAAAAAAAAAATTAGTTACACAATGTATCAATCCATTTCACAAAAGTTACATTAAATCTTAAACACAAAACATCAATTTACCTATAAGAGTTAAGCATCAAACAATAGAACTTTGATATTTAGCCAGGTTTCACGGGAAAAAAAGAAAAAGTAGGCTTCACGGGGAAAAAGAAAAAGTATGCAAAGATATTTACGTTTACTTTGTTTAGTCATTAAGATTTGCATATTTTTTGGATTCAAATTGTGTGTAAAGTTTTGAAAAGTTTAATATTTTTAGTGGATACTCCACCTACATGTAATGTTTGGAGTGGATACTCTATTCATTATTAAGGACATGAGAAGTTTAATAAGTTGAAAAAGAGTGTTGTGGTGTAACTCCCCTATATTTACAACCTCAACATTTTTTTCTAGCTCATTAACTTTCTCATGTTTTTGATGATGGGTGGAGTGTCCACTCAAAGTTAGACGTTTCAAAACTTCACACACAATTTGAATCCAAAAAATTCCTTAACATTATGAATAAGTGTGAAAACCTACACACTCAAATTTACATACTTGTTGAGGAATTCTATTTCATCTTCCCTTAAAGCAGTGTGTTTTCGACATCTTACATCTTCCCTTAAAGAAGTGTGTTTTCCACATCTTACACAGATCATTAAAATGAACAATGCGCTCTCGACATCTTACACAGGTCTTAGAACAACAATAATGTTGTAGATTCTAACATACAGCCAAAAGTACACTATATTCAAACCTTTGCACCATCTGTAGGGAAAGTAGGTTATGTTTTTTAGAGAAATGTGAAGTAGATTGAGGATGTTTCACTATTTCTATTCCAGTTAGGTTTCTGCCTACGACTTTCTTTTTTATAAATAGATCATGCCCGGTGATTTTCAATGCAGTTGTTTCTCTAGTAATAGTCCAGATTCCAGACTCTCTATTACAATGTGCATTAAAGCCTGCATTTGGTTAATCCTGGGTCGAAACACTCGCTAATAATAAAGAAACTGGAGGAGTAAGAATGACTGACTATTTAATAATAGAGAAACTAGAGGAGTAAGAATGACTGACTATTTTTTACAGATACCATGTTCGCAGACTATTCAGGATCTTTCTGCTATTTTTGCTTTATAAATAATACTTTAATCCACAAATAGCGAATCTGAAATGATTTGTTTTGAATAGTCTGCTTCCCTATTGTTTTGTCATGGAGAACCTTCAGATACTAGAAATTATTGACTTTATCAGTAGCTGCCCCATGCCTTGTCATAGCACTCTGCTGCTGCCAGCGACTGACGAGGATAAGGGTTGAATATAATATGGTTCAGATTTACAACCAAAAGCTTCAGACTTTTAGGTTTCCAAATGAAACAACAACCCCAAAAAAAAATTGATGGAGAAGTCTTATGATATAAAGAAAGAAACACCAGATGACCATGTTATAGAAAGCCATACATGCCACTTAGAACCTATCAATATTCTGTTCTATGTGCTTTCGGTAACTACTTCGGATATTTCTAAAGCCCTGTTTGCAATATTTTAGAGTTGGATGTGAGAAGAATATATGTGTAGGACCACCACATATCAGAGTTGTTTGAGGAAATATCATGAAAAGTTAAGTTTTGACGATCAAATTCAGCATCGGTTCAACCTACAAATGCCTTAAATTCACTTCTTAAATGGCTTAATGTTTCCTTTGTTGAACAAGGTTGTTATCTTAAACCGACTCGTCCATTTATAACTGTTCAAAAATGATATATACACGAATGAATGTATTTAAGTCACTATATCGGTCTGTCGGCCTCTCCTATGTCTCGTCAATAAATTTTACAAATATTGTACAGATAGTTTAGCATATATTTCAACCTTTCTTCAATCAAACAAAACTAAATCGACTTCGAATGATTCTTGATAAATTCTGAAGAAAGAGACGCAGAGAGAAATATAGAACAGAAAACAGTATATTCAAATGTATGAAGAAGAACTGAAGAAGTTACAATGTAAAAGGAAATGGCTTAGCTAAATAGGCTCAAGCAAGAAAAAAATAGAAAGTACAACTGTCCAGTACAGCTGGCAGTGTACAGTTAGACTATTGAGTTTACAATATATTTAACACTCCCTCTTAAACTCAACAGTTACAATCATCAGCACTGATTATGCCTAAGTGTTGTCTCTGAAAATCAAAAACTGACTTTCCAAGTGGCTTTTTAAAGATATCAGCAAGCTGATCTCGAGAACCACATAATTGTAGTGCAATATCCCTATTATTGACTAGCTCGCGTATGAAATGAAAATAAGTGCCAATGTGTTTGCTTTTATTGTGAAACACATGATTTTTAGATAAAGAAATTGCTGAAGTATTATCACAGAAAATAGGAGTTGGATCCTTTTCTGTATGTGACATATCTTTCAATATTCTTCTCAGCCATACAGCTTGAAAAGAAGCTGAGGTAGCAGTCAATTTTCTGCTTGGGAGTTTGTCATATATCTTACAAGATGTTCCCTCAAAAAGTACCTTATAGCCATGTTCAATGAGCTGTCCTACACTTAACAAATTATGTTTTAGATCTGGAACATGATAGACATTGTATATGTGTTTCTTTACATTCTGTTTAGTAAGAATAGGAAGAGTTCCTTTTCCTTGAACTTTGACTAAGTAATCATTTCCAAGTGTAATATTAGATGAGATTGAAGAATCAATGCATGAGAGTAATTCTTTGTTACTTGTCATGTGATTGCTGCATCCACTGTCCAGCAACCAGAGATCTTTAGGTTGTTGTTCAGTGTTGTGATACGAAAGAAACATACCTCCTGAGTGTTCTCTTGTGTGATTTGACAGATGTGCTCTACGTGAGAGTTGATCTGCTTGCTTCTTCATGCATTCAGATTCATAGTGCCCATACTTTTTGTAGTAATAGCATTGTATGCTTGATTTCTCATTTGATCTTCTCCCTCTGCCTCTTTGAGGATGGAAATTCTGATGTTCATTTTTCTATTGTTGCCTTTGACCTTGGAAATTTTGATTCGGATACTATTGTCTATTGCCTCCACTGGAGTGAGGGTTACTTTGATTGCTCCCTCTTCCTCTGCCTCTCCCTCTACTGAAGGAGAATTGAGTTTTGAAAGAATTGGAGATTGACTCATCTGTGAGATGCAGTCTGGTCTCATGTGTCACCAGAGAACCAATTAGTTCATCTGTTGAAAAACTTGACATATCCTTGGATTCAAGGATTGCTGTGACAACAATTTCGAATTTATTTGGTAAACTTCTGAGAATTTTCTCAACAATGCGTTGATGAGTGATGGTTTCACCAATCATTCTGATCTGGTTCACGATTCCCATGACTCTGCTCATGAACTGATCCACATTTTCGGACTCTGTCATCCTTAGAGTCTCTAATTGCGTCCACAAGGTCTGCAGTTTAACTGTTTTGACCCTATCATTTCCTTGGTAGGAAGATTTAAGGATGTCCCAAGCCTGTTTTGAAGTAGCAGCGCCTGTGATTTTTGAGAAAATCGAGTCATCCACAGAATTTTGAATCCAGAATTTTGCTTTATTTTCTTTGTTCCTTAGTGTTGCCTGAGCAATTCTCTATAGATTTGTCATAGCAGAAAGGGATGTTGGATCCGGTTCCACATATCCAAGATCCACTGGATTCCAACACTCTTATTCTTGTGAGAACGATCGCATCCGAAGAGACCATAACTTGTAGTTCTTTCCTAGAAGAATCAGACCCTGAGTTGGTCCTAAATTTCTAGACGATGCCATAAAAAACATTGCAGAAAAAATAGAGGGAAATTTCGTATTTACCTTCGATTGCCGAAACGCTGATTTGCTGAATGCTGAAAAGAGCTTATCGACCTTGAATTGGCCTTAGTCACCGTGCAATGTGACCATGAGCCTTAATGTTAAAGTGCTATGGGCGTTTCTCATTTTTTGTCTTTCAATTTGCCGAAACGCGAAATTTCCCTTTTGACTATTCAACGGTCTAGATCTGGCTGTGATCTGACAGTCCAGATCTTGTCGAGATATCGTGAATCGGAACTTCGTGAACCCTGATGACGAGTTCTTCTGACTCCTCTATTCCTCGATCTCCGATTTACCGATGGCGCTTTCCTTTCAGGAAATTTCCTGATTTCTTTGATCTCCCCCACACATCCTCTTCTGATGGGCGGCCCTCATCTCGTCTCGCGGTTTCAAGACTTTAAATGCTCCGGACGTCTCATCTTTAGGATCCGCGATTTTCCAAATCCCATAATGCCAATGGAATCTCCTATCAGGACCTTTTCTGAAAGCCTCGATCTCTGCCACGTGTCCCAACAAATGGAAGGCTCCGATCGTTTACGGGGTTTGCACCATAAAGAAATCCGATCACTTGTCCTTAGGATTCCCGATTTGCCGAATCCCGATGTGCTGATGGACTCTCCTCTTTCGAGATTTTTCCTGAGCCCTCGGATTTATGCCATCCATCCCCTCAAGATGGATGGTCCGCGTCATTTCATCATTTCATGACTTGTGATGCCAAATTTCCCTGACAACTTGAAACCCCGGTAGTCGATATGCCGACGATTTCCTCGATGTCTGCCACGTGTCCAAACAAATGGACGGCTGAGATCTAATCACTATTTCAGGAATCGCGATTTTGCGACTTTCACCATGGATTGTCTTTCATCAAGAAGACCTCCGATATCTCGAACACCGAAATGTTGATGGAGTGATGGCCTGGATAAGCTGCCACATGTCCTTTGAGATGGACAACTCACAATATTTTCGGGATTTCGCGATACGTGATGTCAGGATTTCATGTATCAGAGTTTTGGAAAGTAGTTTCCTTTGCGCATCCAACTCCCGATCCCCGATTTTGCGATGGGATAAGATCAACGGCTCACGATCTTTCTCGATCCAACGGTCCAGAATGACTCAGAATTTTTCAATTCACGAATTCTCATGGCCGTCTTTTGACCTTTACACCTTGTGAGTCAGCAAAATGCCGTGATCTCGCCATGTGTCTCTTGATGGAAGGTCCAAATGATGTCGTGATTTTGTAACTTCACAAGTCGAAATTTCTCCTGTGCACTGTAGAGGACTAAACCTCGTGCACCTTCTCACTGATCCAATGGATGTTAGTCCTCTATGCAAGATCTGACGGCTAGAATTCTTTTTCCTTTTCCGCGCTCTCCTCGTCCCTTCTGAACTGGTTTCCCGCTCTAGATTTGTTCGCAGGACGAATCTTACGGCCTCAGTGGCTGTTCGTTGCACCTGAGACACGTTCTTTACTCCTGTGGAATAAATATTCGTGAATCTTTCAAAGATTTGAAAGAATTTCATGAATTCTATGATCTCTGCTGCAATCTTTGATAGATTTAAGTGATTTCCAAAAATCTTTAAACAATTGTGCCTTCTGCAGCAATCTTTAACGATTTTGAATGAATTCTTCGAGTTCTTTAAATTTTCTTGCGTTCTGGAGCTCTTCTTCATGAGTCTTTGACGATTCTTGAAAATTACAAGAACCTTTACTGTTTCTTCTTCTGCGTTCTCTTCTTCCTCGATCTTTCGAGCATTGTATGCTCTTCTTCCTCCACAAGCTTCCTACGTTGATCTTTTGAGAGTATTACAGACAACTCTCCAAGCCTTGTGAAAATTATGTGTCACGTGCTCTCAAGATCCATGAAGCTCTTCCCTGTGAGGATCGAGTTGCTCTCCGAACTGTGTGAAGAGGCTTACTGATGAAGCTCTGATACCATGATAAATTCTGAAGCAAGATATGTAGAGAGAAATATAGAACAGAAAACAGTATATTCAAATGTATGAAGAAGAACTGAAGAAGTTACAATGTAAAGGGAAATGGCTGAGCTAAATAGGCTCAAGCAGGACAAAAATAGAAAGTACAACTGTCCAGTACAACTGTCCAGTACAACTGGCAGTGTACAGTCAGGCTGTTGAGGTTACAATATATTTAACAATTCCAACCCACACGAACATTATAGAAAAAGCAAAATTCACTGAGAAATCAGAATAGAATCATTCAATCTGTCTGTTAGAAGCTTTGATTACACGATAAGTTACTAGATTTCTCATACAGAAGCGTTTATACAATTTTCATTGGTAGAGTTGGGGGTTCTCCCCATATTTCATAGTGGTTAATATGTCTTCAAATTTCATGAAGCATTCAATTATACCGAAATACAAACATAGATTGTCATCAAAGAATGCAGTATGTGTGCGGATTCGGCATGGAGAAAGAACATTTTCAGTGATAAAGATGTTTATATGGCCTTCAACACAGATTATATTTATATAATCCATTTCTCATTTTCTAATATCTTTCTATACGAGTAATATGCGTCTTCGTCTTTCTACATCTGCCAACAACCCTAAGAATCCAAATCAATGAAAATTTAGTTTTAAAAACAGTTCATATAATGGGTGTCTTTATTACAAAAATAGAGTAGACTAGCTTTTGTGCAAATTCAGAATTGGTGTTTGTGCTACATCCAGATACTGCAGCAAACCATATGGACATGGAGAATTCAGCGAGTTGATCTTTCTACTGGTGACTACATGAACGAAAACACATCTATCAAAGAAACCGAAACACTAAGGAGATCAGGCACGGAGAAGGAGACGAGCCAATGGATGTAAAACCAAGTTGGCAAAATGAAAAATGTAAGGTGAACTCACAACATCATTTAATGTGTAACTGAGTAACTTCTATTATGTATTATCATGTTAAAGGTTGGTCGAATGAGTAACTCCTACATCATGTTAGAGGCATTTAATGTGTAACTGAGTAACTTATATTATGTGTTATCATGTTAAAGGTTGGTCGAATGAGTAACTCCTACATCACGTTCGAGGTTATTTTAAGATTGTGATTGTTATTATTTCTCATTGTTATATATAACATGTCTTTATGAGAATAGTTTGATTCTAAATTTTAAGGTTAATGTGAATAGTTTGATTCTAAATTTTGGTATGTGATTGAGATATTTTTTAAATAGTTTGTTAAAGTGTTAATATAGTGTATCTATCTTAAAGAAAAAATAAAGATATTTTTATGTGTACTATTATATTGGTTGAAGAGATCACTTAACATAGTTTTGTGTTTGTGGAAACCATGTCTACTTTCCCATTTTTCTACTTAAAGGTATGATTGGTTGATATGTTGTTCTATATGATAATTCTATAGGTGAACCTTAATGGAGGAGAATGCATTCTTTGGTTTAGAGATGGAAGCTAGTTGTTTGCATGAATAGAAGTTGGTTGGTTTTCATGGAAGTCAAAGATATAGTGAAATTTCATTGTTTGGTCCAAAGGATGTTGATGATGAGAAAAAGAGGTAATTTGATTCTAATTTTTAGGAGGTTGTTAGTTCTAGTTGGATATGAGAGAATCTCTCCAATTAGTTGACTCCTATTTTGGTGCAATTCTCTCAATAGGTTCTTAATGTGCTACAATTATTTGGTGAATAGATCACTCAATAGGTTGATTTTAAGTTTTAGGAGGTTGTTAGATCTAATTGGATATGACAATTTTTTTTTCTCTAAATGGCTAATATTTTGGTAAATTTTAAGAAGTTGTTAGATTTAGATAAATATGAGAAATTCATTTAAATTAGTTAGCTACTATTTTGATATGTGTTTGAGTTTTTTTAAAATGCAAAAGTAGTGTGTCCTTTTTTAGGAAAAGATTAATATATTGATATGTGTACTATTACATTACATTACAGTGAATAGATCACTCAAGACCGTTTTAGTTTATGAAAACCATGTCTACTCTCCTATTTACATAGTATCATAGCAAGTATAATCCTAAGAGGGGATTGTGGATTGTTATTGAGAGTTTTTTTTTTATACCATATGTGTACATTCATATGCATTTGATAATTGAAAAATGTTTTTGTTGTTCGTCCATCGTTTATTGATCATGTCATATGGTGGTGTGCTCAATCTACTTAGTGTCTTTATTTCCAAAATAGAGTAGATTGGTTTTTGCGCAAACTCATACTCGAATCAGTGTTCGTGAAAAGTATGGACTTTGGATAATTCAACAAGTTGACCTTGAAACTGGTGTCGACATGGACGAGAAATCATCTGGTGTCGACATGAACGAGAAATCATCTAGAGGAGAGACATAAACACGGGCCAGATCAGGCAGAGAGAAAGATAGGAGCCAATGGATCTAAAACCAAGTTTAGACAAATGAAGAAAAGGAAGGCAAAATCTCAACTCACAGCGTTGAATGCGTAAACTAACCTAGACAATTAAAAAAACAAAGGCAGAAGCTCAACTCACAATCGTGAATGTGTTAACGAACCTCCACCAGCGGTAATAAGTGACAACAATGAAAACACACCAGAACACTTTTCTCACATGAAATGACTGATTAGAAGGAAAAATAAAAATATAAAACAACTATATATATATATATAAATCTCTCGCCAATCTCCTCACACAGCTTTGCGAATCTAATCTCCTAATTCACTACAAAATTAGGCATTTATGTTTTATTTATATAAAAAAGAGTATACATAGATTTCTACGAGTT
>SNQJ01S0034047.1:22062-34714 GCA_010110895.2 Picea sitchensis | reverse complement strand
AGTATTATCTGAAAATATATCATAAATCATACCGTTACCCATCAAACAAACTTGGGTCCATTACCCAAACCTGGGGTCTCCAACTTCTCATGGCCATAACTCTCTAACCGTGAGGAATTATGTGATGTTCCATATATCACCGGAAATGACATGAAAATCACTATCCATATATTATATTTTCCCTGACAAATTCACTTTCCTTCATCTCATTATTCCACAATTAAGCATGGGTTCTCTTTCTCCACAAAGTGTCTTCCCGTGAGGTCTTTCACCATAAGGGGACCACTTTGGAGTTCATCCATATTTACTTCTTATCAACCATGAAAAAACAATAATAAGTCATATTTACATCAAACAATATTCGGTCCATTACCCAAACCTTTGTGCTACAAAGCTTTCTTCAAGGGTTGACATCAATGACAACCAACCTTAATCAACAGTTTGAGGATGTGTTCATGGTGCCTAATCCTAAGAGATTATGTTTCGTTCTTATGGTCATTGTGTCCCTCCCTCTACAAAATGTCAATGGATTGAGGATGTTATTTCCCTACCATTATTATGGTCAAGGCCTTAAGATCCATCTACAATTTTTTAAACATCTTAGTGGCACTAATATATAACTCCTAGGGTAAAAAACCGCCAGTGAGGATTTTGCTTGTTATGTCTAGCATTTGTTGATGGAAATTGAGATTGAGAAGGTTCAATTATGTATTAAATTCCTTGTTTACCCGATTTTCAATGTTTAGGCATCCAGATCTATTTCCATTTCACAAAACCTACTCATGGCTCCCATATCCCGCTCAAATTAGTACATAAAACCTCCACAAATGACTCATGTGTTGGGTTGAAGACCTGTTCAAGGATATTAAGCCAAATAAGAATCAACAATATCCCAAGGCCCTTGTTTTCTTGCCATGACCATGTTCAAATCCCTACAACCCATCCTTGGTGCATAAAAGATTCTATTGTCATATATAACCAAAAATTATACTAAATACACCATAAAGAGGTTTTGAGTTGTGGTTTGTAGGTGTTTTTCATGTCAATCAGGCTTGAGAATCGATATTTAGGTACTAAGGACCAAACACTTTTCTTCTGTCACCATAGTTCTTAAGCTTTAGAAGGTTCATTTTTGGATTATACCCATTTTTCCTCATTAACCATGTTTAGACCTCGACCTGTATTTCTAATGCGCAAAACCTACTCAAGGCACATGTGTCCCACTCAAATGCTAAATAACCTCTACCATGGCCTCGAGCATGATTCACGGATTGGAACACATTCTTGTTTAGGGAATGTTTTTTAGTTTAATCATGGAACCCATATCCCTTTAATAGTTCATATATATTTTACAAGGGTCTCATGTGGTTTCTCAAGGATGTATTTATCACTATAGCCTTATAAATTTTGTGGGTAGTAGGTATTGTTCATTGTGATTAATATCAACAATTATCATTTATGGTGCAAGGCCCATTATTATTGACATGTGACTTTGGTTATACCTCTAGACACATTCTTAATGCACAACTAACCTAGTGATGGTTCCCATATAACCTTTGGAGGCGATATATAAGAAATAGAGGTTATATGTGGATGTTTGAGGACTTGTCCATGGTTCTTGAACATGATATTAAAGGTTTATGGATAGAGTCTCTTTTTTCCCTCCCATGATTATGGATAAAGTCTCTTGCTTGTCAAGACCCCATAATGGTTCCTGTATTCAACTTGGATATCAATGGCTCCCTAGAGAGGATTTATGTCATGGTTTCTAGGTGTTTTTCATTGTGTTCGAGCTCAATAATTTTTAGTATGACTTAAAGGTTTTATTCCCCCTAAAAATGTTTATTCCTTGACCCACATTTCCAGTGCACAAAACCTAATCATGGTACCTATATCCCACTGAGAGACCAAAGAACTCCTACAAAGTTCCAACGTGTTTGTTTGAGTAGTCGTTCAAGTAACTTGGTATTGAGAGGATTCAATACAATTCTAAGATACTTGTTTTCATTCTCTAATAATCATTGAGTCCCCATAAAATGCACATTCTCCTATGTAGTGGTCTGTGGATGAGTTCATGGGGCTTGACCCTCATAAGCTATGTTAATATCCTGAGAATATTTTCCCCTACCACGACAATGGTCAAGACCTCAAGTGATCTAGGTGGATATTGGTGGCTACCCACATCTTCCACTAACTCAATGGTTCTCTATCTTCTTGGTAGTTGTTCTATGGTTTTTTGGGTACCAAACTTATGGGGTCATTTTAAATCCATGGATGGTGTTTTTTGGACATACAAGGGGCCACAGTTTTCCATGGAATTCCCTAGCCCCAACCAAAAGTTTTAATCCTCATATAATTCTTTCCAACAAGCTATCATGTGACCAAACAAGGATTGTATGTTAAATTTGTGCCTCTAATAAGTGGATGTATCAAATAATCACCTCGGGGCCCATAATACTTTTGGTATTTCATCTTCTACGGTTAGGTTTTGATGATTAGGTTTTTTCCTCGTTTTTTTTAGGAGTCATGATAAAATTCCATTTTTTGCCTCTTTGTAATCATATTTTTGTGAATGAGTGTATCCAACATCTCTTTCTCTTGAAATATAAGATAACACCATTCTATCCAGTTTTTTTTTTATAGTATTATGTTATTTTATTCATTAATAGAATTTGGGTTTCATTGTTTTGTTGTACTCTCTATATTTTTTTGTGTGTTCCATTTTGTTCTCAATAAAATCTGATTGTCAAGAACCATATGTAGTGCATGAAACATTTTAATGGTACCCATAATCAACTCTGAGGGGAAATACCCCCAGTTAACTAACTCTCTGTGTAATGGACATGGAAGAACCTTGGAAGTTGACTGAAAGGTTGATTAATGTTTTAATGGCCGATTTTTAACCTGTTGTAACAACAATATCCATGTTTCATTAACATGCACACAACATTAAAACTTGTGTTCTAATAACATGCATATGTTCCTACTTGTATAAAATAAAAAGAACACAAATCCCAATGTTATTATCTTTAGAAAGAAAGGTGTTGTTTGCAAAAACATCAACATTTCCTAGGAAATATTATTGTTGCAATCCTTTTTTTTTGTTTAATGTGATCGGTAAGACAAATTATATTAAGTTCTTGTTTTATTAGATCCTTGTGAACATGGGGAACAAATTCAACCGAGAAATAAATTCAGTTAGGAAGGACCAACCAGCTAAAAATGTCAATTAACTAAGAGAAAAGAAAAATTCGGTTATGGAAAAACATAGACATCCATCAATGACAACCTCAATTCCTTGCATAATCAATTCCATGTTGATATCTACTTAATCACCATAGATGGAGCATCTGCATCCAATGGAATCCTTTCTAATTTTGACATGAAGTGAACCTCCAACCAATGCTCCATTAATGAACAATGATCAAGTTGAAGAAAACAGGAAAAATTTACATGATGTTAAGTATACCTAGGGAGAACTTAGACATCTGAATTTTATGCAAAGTTATAGTGAAGAAGATACCATTGTGCAAACTAAATTTTAATAATTAGATGTTCATCATACTGAACACCAAAATGTCTAGTGCACTACCAATATTCACCATTATGTGAATGAAATGCTATGATCTCCCAATGAATTTTTGCAATGTCATGGTGATGGGTTCAAAACTCTTTTTCCACCTTCCTTATGTCATGTGTCTAGTGTCTAGAAAAGAACTCCTAAACATGTTCACATGAATTTCTCTAAGGATACTTGAAGGAAAGTTGCATGAATGAACTATTGATTGGTAGTGAAAAAAAAATATTAAATACTACTTTGAATTGAAAAATGATACATCTAAACCTAATTTGTTTTTGTCCTTGTTAAATCACACACTTTAGCTGTTGTTTGGAAAATTTTAGGCATGCGAATATTTAAAGTTAAAATACCACTAATCATGTTGTTATAAATCTTAAAATTGATTTTAATACAATTGGAAAGAATACTCATTCAAAATGCCATAATGCAACCCATTGTGTATTGTCAAAATTTATTCTAAACATGAAAACATGTAAACATTGATTGCTCACAAACACATCTATCATTTTTAAAGCAAGAGATAAAATCCTTTGAGAGTATTATATTAGAAGATAACTCCTCGAAAACCTTGGTAAACCAAATGATTAGACCTTCATTGGTAGGTTTCCTCATTTCGACATGAACCTAATTGAAGTTGTTAAGGGGCTAATCCACAACTTTTGGCATGAAAATACATGGCCTTGATCTGATAAGAAGGATCTACTAAATTTGAGAAGAGGTTCCAGAAACCATCAACCCATATTAAACAATTTCTTGATATGAAACAAACAAAAATGTATGAGATATTAAGAAATGATAACAACAAGTTGAACCTAGACCAAATATATTTCAAGAAATGAAAACCTTGGTAAGTTTGAAAATGCATAGATCACATGACATATAATTCTCTTTTAGATACTAGAGATAATTTGGTTATTATTATGAAACACATATATACACATTTGTTGTATTTTGAATACTAACCATGTTTAGGAATGCTTAACCATACTATTTCCAATTTCATCAGAAGACTTTATTCATAACATCACGTGTCCAAGGCTTGATGAAAACAATTATTATGAAAAATATTTTTTAGATAAGACATGCCCTAGGTGCAACGGATTTTCATTATTAATATAGTGCATTCATGAAAGTGACAACCAAAAATTTGGAAGGATGGTGATTGACATGTGGAGCTTCAAATATGTTACTTATGAACTATATGGTAGGAAATGAAGAAAAATGATAGCAATTGGTCATGTTCAAGTTTAGTGTTATGTACTTAAGGGGAAACATTACTTCAAATTTCACCCAAAAGTTTTACATATAGTTTTGATAGATAACATTGTAATTATGCCCTGATTTTTGTGTCACTCGGTACAAGTATGCAATTTCATCAAGGAATTTTTGGAAAAAAACTAGTTGTATGTTGAATATATCCTTGTGGCATAATGAGATACATAGGGATACCTTTCCCCTCGATATCATACTATTAGTTGTATATTTTTTTGATAAATACATCCTCCAACCACAAAATGAGATATAAAGTCAATATTATTATTCAAATTTTGGTTATTATAATGATACATATAGCATGCAGGAATGGGACAGATAGTAGTAAAAATATTGGGTTGTTATATTCTTTGTAGTGAAAACGCAATCAATTGACTAGTTGGTCGAAGTGAATCTACTAGGTGAATGTTTGCTTGTATAGATAAATCAAGTTGATGGTCTAGTTAAGTCGAAGGTTGGGTCGACAACCAAATCTGACTAGATTTCGACATGAGGTTTGTTGGTAGCTAAGAAGAAGAGATGAATAAAGGTCGATTGGGTAGTTGATTGTAAAAGAATCCTGGGATCATCAGGATTGCATCCAATTATCTACATGTATTTGTAACCATTTTTGGGAGCCATGAATTAGGGTTTTGCATGTCATGAAGACTATAAATATGGTGTGTTGTAATATTGTAAAACATTATTGTAATTCTTAGTAATTTGAAGCTCTCGGATTTGAGAGGTATATAATGTTAATGTAGATGAATATGAATTGGTTGTAGGGTTTTTATTTCATAGGAGAAAGAGGGTAGGATGATTATTGTGTCTTAGGTGTAGAAAAAGGTTAGTCATGTAACTCTGTATTCTATGAATGGATAAGACAACAAGAGAGCAGAAGTCACTCAAGGAATGTTGGTTTTCTTGGATAAGGGTTCCCAAGGTAAAATATATGTGTACTATGTGATTGTCATTGACTTCTTATGTTTAATTATATATTCTCTTTCCTCGTTGGTTTAGTGTAAGCATTATTTCTCTCAAAGTTGTATCAAAGATCTTATTTTTTCTCTGTACAAGTCATATAAAAGAAAGGTTAAGTAGATCCTAGATCTAAGGTAAACCTAGGTCCAGTGGAAGTTGTAAGACATCAATATTTAGTTTGTTCTTAAAATAATGGCATGTAGTTCAAGGATATAGATCAAAAAAATTGATGGCCAAAATTTTGAGTTGTGGAAGCTTAAAATAAAAGATCTCCTTGTAGATCGAGAATAGTGGGTGGTTTTCAGTACGAGAACAATTCCAACATGTACTATGTCGAAGGAGGAATGGGACAAACTAAAAATAAGGGAAATGAGTGATTTGAATTTGTCTTGCAAATTTGGTACTGCTAAAGGTCTCAAGTGAAGACATGGAAAACAAACTGCGGGACAAGTTAGGAAGCCTGTAAAAGTCGAAATATCTGGTAAAAAGCATGTTTATTCAGATTAAACTGCATATTATGAGGATGAGTGATGGTATCTTAGTAACGGAGAACCTGAATGTGTACATCACTATGATAGGTTAGTTATTATATATGGATATTAAAATCACTGAGGAGGAGAAATGTATCAATTTTGTGTGTTCTCTTCTAGATTCATGGGATAGTTTAATTGTGACTATTGGGATTAATATGACTACATTAACGCTTGAAGACATGGTTTCATCTTTTCTATAATAGGAAATGAGGTGGAAGAACATGGGAGGATCGATCAAGGATTCCTTAATGGTGAGAGGTTGATTGGTCGAAATAGGCAAAGGTAAATTATCCATTCAATGGTCTAAGTTAAAGGTTTTATGTAAATCCATGGTTCAGGTGACAAGAAGATGATGGAAGTATGGTAAAGTTGGGTATTACAGAACACAATGAAAGTTGAAGGATTGTGACAAATGTCTTATATATGATGGTAATTATTCGACTGAAGGAAATAATTCTCCATAAAAAGTAGGAGATGTGTATCTAGCATTGACCAATACATATGTTAGAGCATGATGTTTGGTTGATCAAATTATGAACATATTTCCATATGAAACTTGAAAAGGATTGGTTATGTTATTATGAGAGATACAAAGGAGGAGATGTATTCTCAGGGGACAACTCAATAACCAAAATTGTTGGACGAGTAAGGGTCATATTGATGCTACAAGATTGGAGGAACAAAACCCTTCTAGGTTTGTTACATAATGTAGGTTTGGAAATAAATATAATATATATAAGAAAAATGAGTGATCCATGTGTGCACACTTTATTTTAGAAGGATTCATGAAGCATTGTTAGGTTTGTGATGGAATTAATGAGAGGATTCCCTATTGGAACCGTTTACAAGTTGTTGGGGAGTGTCGACTTGACTGGATGCAACAAAAGTGTTTTCTCTAATGTCGACTCAACTATGAATTGACTCGACTCAAATTGGGTTGAATCGACTACAACCGACTCAACTATTCCTTATCTTTTCAGCCTTACCATGTAATGGCACCATAGGATGGGACATATCGTGGAAAAAGGACTTCGACTAAGACTTATCTTTATTTAAATTCAAGAATCTTACAAAAGTAATTGAGTTTCCAATTTTATTTTTATATACCCATCTCCCTAAACTCTTCTATATACCAAAACTTACTACTTCATTATGATACCATGGGTTGAATTTACAAGTAAGCATTTGTAAATAATATCAAATTTGAATACAACATCATTTATCATCGTCATCATTCGTCATAGACATCAAATAAATAAAACATTGAATAACAACATAATATTATTAAATAACAAATACATAAAGAATTCATTATACATGTCCAAAGCCATGTATCGATAATCAAAATTGGTCTAGTTGTACATTTTTTACAAAGTGACATGGCATGCCCAAGATACATAATGATACCTCATGCCAAAACATGAAATAATGGTAGCCCATGCCCTATTAAAAAAATGGTTCCTCATGCACAAAATGTCACTTCATGGATGAGATATATAATGGGTCACTCATTCACCCCTACCACCCTCTCCACTGGCATATGTATCTCCAAATATGATATTACTCCTCTTTGAACTAGAGGAAACTTGAGTATTATTGCATCTAGGAGTGGTGTGGATTTCTAGGGACTAGAAAATAAACAACATCCATATACATGCTTTTTACGATTATATTAATTAACACACTTAAAAAATACAATTAGAATTCAATATAAAAAAACTCACCATAGATGAGATTGAAAGTCATGAGGGAATTTCCCTCCTCCTTGAACCAAAGATCTTTATAGTTCCTAAAATTGATTGCATTCATTCCATATAAACATTTCATCAAATAATGATATCACCATGAATATCTCAAGCAATGAAGGATATTTCCCTTCATGGCTAGGAGGTGGAGAACCCAGATGAATAATCGCCTTTGAGGAAACAATGGGGGATGGGTTAGATGTAGTTGGAAAAATTATATATGTAACCATTTAATATGTAACTATAGTAAATACAATGGTATTTTCTATAGAAGTGGATGCAATAAGGGGGGTTGTAATAAGATGGATGGGTGAAACCATAATGTTTGTGTGGAATGGGAAAGCTCGTTTGGAAGGGTGGCAAAGGACCAAACACACCCTATACTTTGGGACGTATGGTGTGGGTGCAAGATGGATAGGGAAAGTTATTCATGGCGAATGGAAGAAGAATTATGAGGCCTACATACACATTTCAAATATGTTAGGGTTTTACAAAACCATGAAAATAAACCAAAATAAGAGAACAAATTTTACATTAAAAACATATTTAACTTGAGACATTATACCTGAGCATGGGGTAACTTGTTAACCCTAGATGGATATGGTTTATTAGTTTCTCCAGTTCCTACCTATGGAAACACAACAACACTGTAATTGATTTCTCATTAATAACTTGGACATTTTCAAAACAACATTTTTTTAAATCCTATTAACTCTTCATAGAAGTAGGAAATATCTAAGTTGGTGCCATGAGACATTTATATTCATTCAATTATTACTCAAGTATAAAAAAAATGTTATGTAGTTCTATAATCTTAAACCAACACAAACAAACATGGGGGTTTGAAGAAAATCTAGAAGGTAACAAGACCAAATAATAAAAAAAACAAAAGGAAAAAGCCATGTGGAACAAGAAGATGAAGATAATGGTGAAAAAAAATGAATATGAAATCAAACCACAATGGAGTGTTGGTAAAAATAAAACAAAACTTTCAAATAAGTAGATTTCTTGGTCATCACAATGCCTCAGAAGTCAATAATCTATATAGCCTAAAAAATATTTTTGTGTCTACTCTTTTGTTGTTGCTCCAAGTAAACAAGCCATTGTTAGTTTGGATATCTATTTGTTTGAAATTATCTATACACACTCGAAAATATTTGTGTTCCCCCTCGAAATGTTTTGTAACTCCCCTCAACGTTACGACTACACGCGACGCAAAACAAAGCTTAAATTTTATTTTTTGGGGGGCAGGAAAACAATAATGACAATTGTTAAACAACGCATCTTGTCAACGAACATCATGCATGAAGATTAGGAGGCAGACAAAAATGACTCTATAGACCATCACAATGAGCAACTGGGCAAAACAAGGAGAAATCAAAAAGAAAGAAATGACTACCCGCCTGACACAACACGACAATGCCTACAAGATAAGGAAAAAATTGGCAATCCTGACACCACAGCCTCGACCAACAGTAACTAGAACCTCTAAGGCACGCAAAATCCAACGCATGAAGCCGTTGCAACCCAAGTCCCAAAGACTGCTACAATGAACAATGCCCACATCAGGAAGCACAGACTCCGAATAGGTTATCATTTGCCTCTATCCCTCAGGGTGCGCGATGATCTCCCCATCAGGAATCATGTTGTCACCAGGTGATAGACGTGACCGTAACCATGGCACAACTTAGCATGCCTAGACCAATATCCTAATAAAATCCAACGCGCTAGATGAACAAATAACTTAACAAAAGACTATACCACGCACCCAAGCATCAGATCGACAAGACTCAATATGACAACCTCAAATTATATTGCTCAAGCTACTATGCACCTTCGCCCACATCCCCTAACCCTTTATCCGTTAAGCATGATGTCTAAGTGTGAAGGAGTGAGCTATTACATTCACTCTAACGATCAAATATGATGATCGAAAATCATACACTATCCATTAAGAGTGAACTTCTTCTCATTAAAAGTGATATACTTTGCCTATAAAATATTCGACGTTGCTCTCTGAATATTGCGGTCTAAATTACCGTTGTCTGAAATATAGATCAGGTGCACGCAATTTTCGCAGTGCAAGTGCATTCAAGGAATTTAACTCTATAACATTGCTAAAACAATTCACCGTAATATCATTATCCTTTAAGATGAACAAAAATAACTTTGTCCTTCAACCATATAATTTCACTATCCAGGGAATATAATCTTTGTCATTATGATACCATCTAACTATTAGGAAATCGTTGTCATCATACTATCAATAAGTTATTAAATTATTTTCCATTTAAAACACCTTCTATCAAGATGCAGTTAATAAAATTGCGGCCTTTAAACTGTATGATTTATTGTACATTAAGCAATTAGATCGATTAACCATCAATTATTGTCCTTGCACATGATTAACAATAAAAAGAATTAGAAAGGAATTTAATATGTCTTTCTCTCAACACTCCACAACACATTACTATTCATTAATAATGGTCACGGTATCCACTGAAATCATTGTCTAAAATTGTGGGATGGTGTAAAATGTGCCAAGGAAAATTGTTAACAGAGTGTTAATGTAGTGTTTCAAATGCAGTGAGATAGCATAGATTTGGTTAATATTCAAACACTATGTTGAATATAAACTCCACTGCTGTCTGTCTAACCATAGGGTACCAAAATCACAGCCAAAACAAAATCGCAACCAAGGTAGTGTAAGAACACAATCAAGCTCAGGATCAAATGCAGTCCATCTTGTGGTAACCACACAATCATGTTCAAGATAAAATGCCATCGTTTAATTGCATAAAAAAAATGCAGTCCTTGAAAGTATAAATGTGCAGGTATCCCTGATATCATTCGCTGGGCATCTCAAATGAAACACACGTGCCATTTAGTAGGGGTTGTCCTTTTGATATAAAAATCTCTCAATCGAAAACTTAAAATCGTTCTCTAAAAATGAATTAGCTTAAAAAATTTCAACACATCTGAATGCTAAACTGCTTCTAATTAATAAATTATTTCCTAAAAATTAAAAAGATTTTGAGTGGTAAAATCACGAAAAGGGATATTGCAAAATGTAAATACAGGATATACACGGAATGAGATAATCGCTTGGCGTAATAGGATTTTATTGTCTTATTAACCATATAATCAATTTCCTTAACATTACTGGAATAAGATATAAATACAACACTGTCATTATTGAATTTACATTTGTAGTATCATAATATAAATACATTCGCTGTCAGTATTGAATTTACATTCACGGTCTCGTAATATAAATACATTCACTGCCAGTATTGAATTTACATTCGTAGTCTCGTAATATAAATACAATAATTGTCAATATTGAATTTACACTCATAGGGTATGCATAAAATTGCTACCAACATACATTAAACCCATAGCGAACAACTTGATAATTTGGTGCAGATGACACCCGCACAAGTCCGCGATCACCAGGACCTTCTCTAACTTTGGCCCGAAGAGCGTGAATTCTCTTCTAATTCCTTGTCGGGAATTCTTCACCCACGACAACTCCTTTCTGACCTCCCTTCACAATCGGGAAATCGGACTTCGCGGTTTCGCGAATCCTGTGGTTGTGTGTTTCTCTCCTCACGATTTCCCGAAGTCCGATGCGAGTCAACGTTGACTCCCCTCTGCTATCGGAACTTCTCCATGTCAGGAAATTGTTACTAACGACGTCGACAAATTGAATTGCCAAACTCCGAAGCCCGATGGTCCGATCCTCCGATACAATGCCACTTGTACTCCAGCAACACTTGTGGTCCCACACTGCCATGTCACCTTCGGGATATCGCAGATCGCAAATCCAACATGCAAGTGTTCTCTGTCGTCGAGAACCCTGATTCTCCGAACCCCGAGTCTTTGGGATTCCTTGACACGTGTCCCCACGATTAAAAATTATGATTTTCTTGGGATATCGCGGATCGCGATATCGCCGCTCCCGCTTCACTAGCTTGGTGCTCCAACTCGCGATATGCCGATATGAGATGGCACATGCCAATCTGATGGTTTTTATGAATCCAGATCGACGACCCTACTTCCTCCTAAGCTTCGAACCTATGAATGTTCGTGCCTTTAATTTTCTTGCAGCTTTACAAGATCTAATGGTCCTCGGCTTCTCGTGAAATATCTCCAGGAGATTTCAATTGTCCGTCCTCCCTTTTATGTTTCCTGCGAGATGGATCAAACGCTTCCTCCGTGAAGAATTATTCTCCCACTCGCCAACCTATGGAGTTTCCTTCGGGCTTTCCACAGCACCCCTGCAATTCTTCTCCAGTGAACAGTAGGCCTATCCCTCCTGAGCTTATCTTCGCTTCACAAGTCTTTATGAGGACTTGTTGCACGCACTCCTTGCGGCAGATCTTCGAACATGAATAAGTGTCGAAGCTTCTTCAACTCTGTGCACTCACTTGCAGCAGCAGTCCAAATTCCCTTTTCTCAGAATCGCAACTCTGAGTCTTCTTCCAGCCTGCGCACGCCTTGCACGACTCCAGTGCCAAACCTGCACTTCTGAGATGAATGGAAACAAAATCTATCTCTAA
>SNQJ01S0034047.1:0-16860 GCA_010110895.2 Picea sitchensis | reverse complement strand
CTAGTCAGGACAATTATCGGCTTCCTGACCACAAAGAATTGTGGATCTTCCTTCTTCTCCATCTCATTGAGAAGTTCCTTCCCACTCATGAGAAGTATGGTACTGATTACTTCCGGTTTTACTTCTTTATCTTTTATCGGAAGCAACCTGTGTGTCCTCCCTTCTTTCTCTAAGGTATATGTGTTCATTCTTCCATCGTGAACTACATTTATGTCATACTTCCATGGTCTACCCAGCAATAAATGACATACATCCATGGGAATGACATCACACAAAATTTTATCATTATATCCTCCAATCTTAAAGTCAACTAAACATTGTTTAGTGACACTTACCTGATGTCCCTTCTGTAGCCATGAAACTTTGTATGGACTCAGGTGATTAGTTGTCTCCAGCTCCATCTTTTCTACCATCTCGGTTGAAACAAGATTATCGGTGCTTCTGCTGTCCACAATGACCTTACATTTCCGGTCTTTGGCTTTGCAAGTTGTACTGAACAGTCGGCTCCTTTGAGCTGTGTTCTCCACCTCCTTCTCGGGTGTTAAGAGAACTTTACGCATCCCAAGCAACCTTCCGCTGTCTGCATATTCATTCTCGACATCACACCTCTGCGCTTCTGTGATGTGAGCTTCTCCTGCATCCTTCTTTTTCTCTGGACACTCGAATGACTTGTGCCCATTGTTTCCACATGTAAAACATGTTATCACTCCACCTCTTCCCCTACCTCGACCTCTAGTACGAGGAAGAGTGTTTGCATCAGCATAATCACCCTGCTGATCATTTTGTTGTCTTCTCTGTTCAACCTGTGGTTGTCCTCGCTGTGAGGTTCCACCTCTTTCAATATTACCCTGAGGTTTCTGCCATTCCTCCTTGGGCTTCTGGTATTTCTCCTGGGCAACTGACTTGCCTCTGGGCTAACTTCTGCCTCGCCCTCGCTGTCCTTGCTTGCAGCTCAGCTTTTCTTCGGCTTTCAGAGCCATTTGATAAGAATCTTCCATCGTCCTGATGGTTACCATGCTTAATTCATCCTGAATGTCATATCTTAGACCATTCAGATATCTGGCTACCTTCTCATCATCGCTCTCCCAATGACCTGCTCTGATGTTGAGCCTATAGAATTCTTCGGTGTATTCCTTCACCGTCATCAATTTCTGTCTCAGGTTCTGCATTCGCCTGAACAACGTGATCTGATAATCCCTGGGGATGAATTTTGCTTTCATATTCACGATCATCTTGTCCCAGCTTTTAATTTTCTGTTTCCCCTTGGAACGTCTATCTGCTTGTAGCTCGTTCCACCATAATGCTGCATGTCCCTTCAATCGGGTGACAACATGTCTGACTTTCTTGTCTTCTTCGATCTCCTCATAATAGAAGTAGGTGTCAAGAGCTCGGATCTAGTCCAGCAACTCTTCTGCATCCAGACTTCCCTCGTAGACTGGAATACCCATTTTCGCCTTCGCACCCATCCTGGCGATGGCTTTGATCAATCACTCGGTTGATGCATCTTCTGCATGTCCAACATCCTCTTCTACTTCGGAATCACTAAGATTCCCTGCACCAACTCCACGTCTTTGTGTAGTTTCCATCTCTTCGAGTCTCACCCTGAGATCTCTCATCTGCCGCTCCATTTCTGGATTTCCTGCTAGCCTACCTCTTGTTCGTGCATCCCTGTCCTTCGGGCCAGGTGACTGCCTTTCTCTTCTGGGCGGCATAATGAATCATCTTCTCTGCTACAGAAAGAAAAGATAATCCCTGCTCTTATACCAATATGGTGCAGACGACACACCCGCACGTCCACGATCACCAGGACCTTCTCTAACTTTGGCCTGAAGAGCGTGAATGCTCTTCTAATTCCCTGTCGGGAATTCTTCACCCACAACAACTCCTTTCTGACCTCCCTTCACAATCGGGAAATCGGACTTCGCGGTTTCACGAATCCTGTGGTCGTGTGTTTCTCTCCTCATGATTTCCCGAAGTCCGATGCGAGTCAACGTTGACTCCCCTCTTCTATTGGAACTTCTCCCTATCGGGAAATCGTTACTCGCGACATCGACAAATTGAATTGCCAAACTCTGAACCCCGATGGTCCGATCCTCCGATATAATGCCACTTGTACTCCACCAGCACTTGTGGTCCCACACTGTCACGTCACCTTCGGGATATCGCGGATCGCGAATCCAACATGCAAGTGTTCTCTGTCGTCGACAACCCCGATTCTCCGAACCCCGAGTCTTTGGGATTCCTTGACACGTGTCCCCACGATCAATGGTTATGATTTTCTCGGGATATCGCGGATCGCGATATCGCCGCTCCCGCTTCACCAGCTTGGTGCTGCAACTCGCGATATGCCGATATGCGATGGCACGTGCCAATCTGATGGTTCCTATGAATCTAGATCAACGACCCTACTTCCTCCTGAGCTCCGAACCTATGAATGTTCGCGCCTTTAATTTTCCTGCAGCTTTGCAAGATCTAATGGTCCTCGGCTTCTCGTGAAATATCTCTAGGAGATTTCAACCATCCGTCCTCCCTTTTATGTTTCCTACGAGATGGATCAAACGCTTCCTCCGTGAAGAATTATTCGCCCACTCGCCAACCTGTGGAGCTTCCTTCAGGCTTTCCACAGCACCCCTGCAATTCTTCTCCAGTGAACAGTAGGCCTATCCCTCCTGAGCTTATCTTCGCTTCACAAGTCTTTATGAGGACTTGTTTCACACACTCCTTGCGGCATATCTTCGAACATGACTAAGTGTCGAAGCTTCTTCGACTCTGCGCACTCACCTGCAGCAGCAGTCCAAATTCCCTTTTCTCAGAATCGTAACTCTGAGTCTTCTTCCAGCCTGCGCACGTCTCCGGTGCCAAACCTGCACTTCTGAGATGAATGGAAACAAAATCTATCTCTAAGTAAACCCTGTAGTCACACACTCCTTGCGGACAAATTCAACTGCACTCCTTGCAGGAATCCTCTGGCTCACTTAGAGAAACAATTGAAACTCATTCACTCTTCCTCTCAAATTTTACATCAACCATGAAATCACATACACAGTATAAGAAAGCAAATGCATGACAGAAGCAAATACTCATGAGCATAATCATCAATACACAGAGAAATAACACATAAACATGGAATTGAATCAAAGCTTTCTTCTATTAATTCAATTTCTGTACATGAGCATTCTTCATACAATTCTCTGCTCTGCTCTTCTCTTCTTGCTCCTGAATGAATGAATCCTCATACAATTTACAAAGGAGGGTGCCTATATTCCGTTTTCCCTCTCGAACTCCTAAACTATCAAATCTATAATTAAATTTCCTATCTAACAGCATTAAGTCTATTAAATGCCTCAGCTACCTAAGGACGAGAGCTTATCCGCTCAAGGTCCATTTACAATATACGAAATGCGCTTCATTAACTCTTCACATTAATGTTTGGCGCAACCATATCAAGGTGAAATTCAAAAAGAAGTTTGCTGGCTTGTCCAGCTGTCCTCTGCTCTCGCACTGGCTCGCTTGATGTGAGCGATGCTCCTGCATCATAATTCCACTGTGTGAAATGGCCACCTAAATTTTGTGGAAATCTTTAAAAACGCACATGTATAAAAATCACTGACAATGAATGTAAATCACAATCACTACGCAGATTGCATTCAAAAGTAAAGGGAATCGCAGTAAAAGGAGAGAATGAAATCGCAGTCAAATGATAATGTAAATTGTTGACATGCCAATTTTATTGTCTTTTATAATTCTATGTCTAACAATGATGTTCATAAATACAGGAATTTCTGTGTAACATGCCAGAAAAACGCACAGGAATAAAGTCATGGTCAACAATAAATTTAAGGGGATTCATTGAGTGAATTTCTGGGTAGGATGTCGAGAATATCCTGAACCGAAAACACAAAGATAAGTGGTTTAATGCAGAGATATACATTCACACAGGAAAATGTAGAGGGTAAACGTTCAGAAGAGAATCAATCAAGGAAGAAAAATCGGTCACAAGAAGCATAAGACCAATCGCTCAGCCATGAATAATTAACGCAGAAAAATCCATCACCAGAAAGCGCAATGACCATCAATCAACCAAGAACAATCAATAGGACTAGACGACTGGGCAGAAACATCCTTCGCTCATCATCCAAGCACAGAAAAGAAGGGCATTAGAATCTATAGGTTGTTATGCACCAAAGTGATGACCGTTGATTCAGCTCCTGGTCGAATGCTCAGGCATGGACTAATGAACTAGGGATGAGGACCAAGTAAAGGCACAACTCTTAGTAACAAATCTATAAAATCAATAGGACAGTCACAACATTCATGGATCGAATTCCAAGGGAAACTAGTCAAGCAACGAGCTTAAGGAAATGGGGAATTTAAGTTCTTAATTAAAATTCTAATTCAAACAGCTTCTATACACAAATAAAAGTACAAAAATGAAAGCGTAAGGTATAATAATCTACCAAGAAGAATAAAAGTAAGTGTACCGTAGCTAAAGTCGTTCGCTCTGAGTCATTGTCCCACGCGCTCCGTGCAGCTCTCATTTGTCGACTGATGAGACTTCACCGGTAGCTCCTAGTCAATGCTAGGGGTACTCTTCTTCCCCCTTATCCCCCCAAGCCGCAAAGGGGCCACACAAACTAAACCATAGAACAACTAGCTCCTAGCTTTCCTCGCAAGGACGAGCTACTAGTCCTCACCGAGCTGGGTATCCCAACTCCCACAAGCTAAATCAATATAGTCTAAAATTATGCACCGTAACGTCACACATAACAGAGGAGATCCATCCTTCTCCTCCTCCCTCCTTTATATAGAATTTCTAAGTCACTTCTTTCCCAAATTCCAATTTAATTTATTGTTCAATAATTTATTTCAGAAAAATCCTCCCCGTACATGTGTCCCCCATCCCCTTCATTGCACCAAAAAATAATTTCATTAATTATTTAATTACTCAAATTTCCCTCACCCACCTAAAAGAATTCCTAGCATTGCTCTTAGGTGTCCCCATATTCCATTACACAATTTAATGACTTCCCCCCTTACTAATTTACTAGTTGAGTTCAATTTAGAAAGTTCTTAAAGGCAATATTCCTTGCTAAGTTGGTCATTCTTCTTTTTCCTTATGTTTCCATTTTTCTTTATGTTTCCCCCTTTTTCCCTTAGTTTCCTAATTCTTTTAAATTTCCCTCTTTCCCTTTTATCTAAACTTAAATTAGTAAGTGTAGAAAATTATCTTTTCCCCTTTTTCTTTYTAATTAATAAATTTTAATTAGCATGTTTAACAGAACAATCATTTCCCTTTTAAAATTTTAAATTCCTCAATAATTTGATTTTAATAATCTAATCAAGTTTCTTACCCCCTTTTCGTCACATGTTTAATGATTATTATTATTATTATTATTATTTTACCACAAGTATTACTTTAGACCTAGATTTTAATTTTCGAGGTTGGGCGACATTTTATTAGGGAAATTGTTTTTAAATCTTTCTTATCATGTTATTCATTCTAAAGTCGTCTAGGTATATTCTCTTATTAGTTAACAATGTGATGTGCCCTTCAGGACACACTAGGCGCTCAAAGGGTGCCACTGGCCTCATTTTGTTTCCCTTCTGCGACGTTCCCTTCAAGATGCACTACGTGCTCCAAGGGTGTCACTCGCCTCTTTCCATTTTTCTTGAATGGCGTGCCCTTCAGGATGCACTAGGTGCTCCAAGGGTGCCACTCGCTTCTTGACTGACTTGGTAGACATAAAAAATCCCTAGATTCAATACCTCGCTAGGTGATCTTGTGGGATACTAAGGGCCTCTAAGGAATAAGACCCCTGCCTTATTGCGTACCCCTTAGAATCATCGTGAGCGACTGTCACAGTCTCCCCTCACGACATCGTGGGTCTTCTCGAACTAGGTAGTCATTAACCTACAGTTCGAGCCACGGCGGGAGTGCTAGTAGGCTGTGGCAAGGATTTTTTCCCCACCTCTCCCTCAACGTCTCTGGTAGTCATGTGTGGCCCCTCTACTCCACATGTTAGTCTGGTTGGCAAGCTATCGTCAACCTGCATCATCAACGAATCATGTCAGAAATGATATCCATAATCATAAAATCTAATCAGATGCACGTATGTCATATATACAACAATAAAACCCAATAGTCCACTCCTTGACTTGATCCGGAGTCCAAGGGTTTCATCAATGCCTCTACATCCTCGAGGTCCAAAATCATGCACACTCAAGAGAGCCGAGTCAATAACACATGTCTAAGTCAATACAAAAAAATAACATATAATTACATTCATAATGCCTCATAATCATAATCAAGGACCAATAGTATAATAATCCGGATCACTTTTAAGCAAGTGTCCTCAAAGAATAAGTTCGCGCAGTGTGCGCAAGAGCACGATGTTACATACACCCCCTCTTGGTATAAACTTCGTCCCGAAGTTTCATAGAATATGAGTGTCGAAAAATGTGTATCAAAGTATCATAAGTCTCTCTATTAAACACGAAAAAAGAAACTGTTGGCGCATATCATATGCATCCTTCCAAGTCACTGAGTGCGGACTAAAGTTGTCCCACTAGACCTTGACCTAATCCACTATTCGACGTCCCAACTATCGAATGTGATGATCCAGAATGAGGATCGACTCAGTTGTGAGAAAACCCTCATCTAACACCTGCAAGGTGCTCAAGTCAAAACATGTGTAGGATCACTAATCATAATGTCTCAAACAAAGAAGTGAAAGACATCGTGCATACACCTCAAAAATCAGGAAAGGATAGTTAATAGGCCACAGGCCTCTCCTTTCCACAATCTCGTAGGTTACCACGGACCTAGGAGATAGTTTATCCCTTTTTCCCAACTTGATCAAACTCTTATGTGGTTTTAGCCACAAGAATACTTGATCATCACATCGTAACTATGGTCGACATGACGTGCATCAACATAACTCTTCTGTCGATCCTGCACTTCCTTGATCCTTTGTCTTATAGTTTTCATTTAATATTCCATTTTTAGGATTTCTTTCGGCCCCACCAGGACCCTATCCTCAATCCAATCCCAACTCAAACGCATTTGACATGGTCACCCATAAAGGAACTCAAAGGCGCCATCTTAATCGTGCTTTGGTAACTGTTGTTATAAGCGAATTCTACCAGTGGAAAGAATTCTTCCCAATGCTTCTATTGGTCCATCAAGTACATGCACAACATATATTCCAAGGTCTAGTTCGTTCGTTCGGTCTGCTTGTCAGTCTCCGGCTGATACGCAATACTAAATTTAAGTTGGGTTCCCAAAGACTCTTGGAAACTAGTCCACAATAGTCGAGTAAACACCGATGCTCGATCGGATATAATCCTCTTAGGCACGCCATGCAGCCTCACAATCTCACTGATGAAAAATCTAGCTATGTCAGGTGCTTGATACATCGTACGCACAGGAATAAAATGAGCACTCTTCATCAAATTGTAAACTACCATGAAAATCGAGTCATGTCTCCTTGTCGTCAGTGGCTATCAAACAATGAAATCCATTGAAATAACCTCCCATTTTGATTCTGGAATAGCATATGGTTGTAGTAATCCTATTGGATGTCTATGTTCAACCTTTACCTACTGACATCCTAGATATCTAGCCACATAGTTGAATATGTCTTCCTTCATTCCTTTCTAGAAGAATAAGAGTTTAAGGTCTTCACTCATGTTCATGACTCTTGGGTGAGCCATGTACACTATTTTGTGAGCCTCGTTTAGGATCAAACTCCTCAACTCATCGTTTGGTGGTACGTAAATCAAATTTTTAAACCTCAATAGTCCATCGTCGTCAAACGTAAATCCTTCAAATCTTGGAACCATCATTATGTTTTGTCCAGTAAAATCTTGGACCTCTTGGTACAAGTCATCACCGCGTTGTAAATTTAGAATCTTTTCACGTATATTCGTTTGAAGAGGCAACACCCAAAATATGTGTGGTCTCCAAATCAATGCATCTACCACTCGGTTCATTGTTCATTTTATGTAAGTAATCTCAAAAATCGTACTCGCTAAGAAATTATGACCAATGTCGTTGTCGTGCATTCGGGTCGCTCTGCATAAAGATGTGTTGTAGTCCACAGTGGTCTGTCTTTAGTTCAATTTTTTTTTCAGCAAGGTAGTGTATCCAAACCTTCAAGGCTTATACAATGGATAAGAACTCCAAATCGTGTGTTGCATAGTTCTCCTCATGCCTTCTCAGTTTCCTTGAGATGTAAGAGATCACTCGACCATCTTGCATCAAGACCTTGGATAAGCCTTCCTTGGATGCATTAGTGCATACCAAGAATTTTGTGTCCATGTCAAGGACCTTTAGTATCGGTGTCATTGTCAACAACTCCTTGAGCCTTCAAAATTATTCCACGCATTTCTTGGTCCAAACAAACTTCTTACTCTTCTTCTGCAATTTCGTGATCAGATTTGCTATCTTCAAAAATCCCTCGATGAACCATCGATAGTAACCTGCTAAACCCATGAAGCTACACACTTCCAGGACATTCATCGATGTAGGCCATTCCATAATAGCCTTGACCTTTGTTGGATCCACCGTGATACCTTCACTGGAGATGACATGCCCCAAGTAGTGAATCTTCGATTGATGAAACAAGCATTTGGACAACTTCCCATACAATTTATGATCTCGAAGACACTGTAGTACCAAGCATAGGTGCTTGTCATGCTCTTCCTTCGTCCGAGAGTAAATCAAAATTTCTTCAATGAATACTTGGACGAACTTGTCCAAGTACTCACGGAACACCCCGTTCATCAAACTCATAAATACCCCTAGGGCATTTGTCAGTCCAAACAGTAAAATAGTAAAATCATAATGTCCAAACCTCACCTTAAAGGTGGTATTAGGGACTTCATCCTCCTTGATCCATAACTGGTTATACCCTTATCGCAGATTTATATTTGAAAACACCATCGCACCCTTCATCTAATCGAACAGATCATCGATTCTCGACAATGGATACCGATTCTTGATCGTTGCCTTGTTCAATTGATGGTAGTCAATGAAGAGTCTCCATGACCCATCCTTCTTTCATATGAAATAATAGGCGCACCCCACTGTGACATACTCGGACGTATAAGTACCAGGTCCAACAACTCCTTCAATTACATCCTCAACTCCTGTAACTCCAGGGTCGACATCCGATAAGGTGTTCTAGCTATCGGTTCAGTCCCCGATTTTAGATCTATAGTAAACTCCAATTCCCTCTTTGGAGGCATCCTGGGTAACTCCTCCGGGGAGATGTCTGCAAAATCTCTACCCACAGGAAGGTGTTCTAGACCTTCTGCTACTCCCTTCTTGTTTAACGCAAGGATCACATAAATATTACATCCCTTGTGCATGCTCTTCCATAACTACACAGAAGAGATGAACCTCAAGGAAACTCCCTAATTTTGACCTAAAATCACATGTCTCTATCCCTCATCATCGACCAAGCTCAACTGTTTCATCTTATAGTTGAGTATCGCCTCATGCGATTCCAACYTGTCCATACCAATCACGATGTCATAAGATCCTAAGATCGTGATGTACAGGTTGACCCTGGTGACAAAATCTCCCAAGTTAAGGGTACAACCCATAACCCTTCCTCCAACCTTCTGTGTGGCTCCCGAAGCCATCTCTACAAATATAAACTCATTATGTTCAACTTCCTTTACCTTAATCCTTTTAAGTGTTGCACCAGAGATGAAAATCTCGGTAGCACTGAGATATATAAAATACTAAGGCTCTAGTTAGTGATGCTACCTGACATCTCGAGCACAGTCGACTAGTGCTCTTCCTAGCGGTTATTCCTGATACATGAATCTGATGGAACTTACCCAAAACTCCCACGGTAGTGGGTCCGGTTGATCTAGATGCTCTGACCCTTTCCTATGGGCAGTAATTCTAGTAATGTGTCTCCCCACCATCCAACACACCTTCTTCGATCCAATATTCCTAGTACCTGAAGTAAAAGATAAATTCTAACAAAAAGTCCAAAATCGAACTTCTTGACCTTAAGTTTTTGGGTAAATTGGTGTGGAGCATAGCGAAGCTGCTCCAAAATGGACCTCATACTTGGGCACCGTGCAACTGCCTAGTTGCAAGGCGTCGAACTCATTGAACTGATGCTCAATGAATTCCTCAGAAAGATAACTCTCTTGGAACCGTTCCTCGAACAGTTCCCATGACACTTCGTCGACGACCATGTTCAAAAGTGGCAGGAGCATCTTCTTCCATAGAAGAGCGCTCCCCTTCAATTGAAATAACACCATGCAAAACTTCATGATGGAGGTCGTAATCACGAATCATGAAGCACAATGCCTTGCTCTACAACCGTCCCTCGATGGAACATTCTTCCACGACACTCGTGGACTCAAGAACTCAACTCTCTCGAGTTCTCGGTGGATGCTAATGGTACTAGCTAGGGGACACTTTGGACCCTCAGGGGTACAGGTGCCCTGGCCTCATATCAGTACAGATGGTGAATCAAGGCCCTTTGATATTACCTAGAAGGGACTTGTCAAACCATCATCATCCCTTACAAAAATTGAATCCATCCCAAGGAGTTGTTCTTCCCCTTGGGGGTTCGACTCCAAGGGTGTGGGAACTTCTGGAGGTGTCGCACCTCCTTCCATGGTACCATGTTGTGAACCTTTAAGGCATCCTCTAAATGCAATCACCACATGGACATGTTAAGGTTTTTAATTAATGCAAGGGTTAATACTCACGGTTTTATTGCAATGGAAATCTTGGCGATCCACAGTTTTCGGCTTGAACCCACTTTGATACCATATGTAACACCCCTCAACGTAATAACTACACACGATGCAACACAAAGCTTAATTTATTTTTTTTAGGGTAGGAAAACAATAAAGACAATAGTTAAACAATGCATCTTGTCGATGAACACCGTGTATGCACATCAGGCAACAAACAACAATGACTCTACACACCAGCACAATGAGGAACTAGGCAAAACAAGCGTAAATCAAAAATAAAGAAACGACTACCCACCCGACACAACACGACAATGCCTACAAGCTAAGGACAACATCCACAATCCCAACACCATGACCTAGATGACCAGTAACTAGAATCTCTAAGGCGTGCAAAACCCAACGCATGAATTTGTTTCAACCCAAGTCCCAAATACTGCTACAATGAACAACGCCCACATCAGGAAGCCCAGACTCTGGCTAGGTTATCATTCACCTCTATCCCTCAGGGCACGCAATGATCTCTCCATCGGGAATCATGCAGTCACCGGGAAATATAAGTGACCGTAAGCATGGCGCAACTTAGTATGCCTAGACCAATATCCCAAGAAAATCCAACACGCTAGGAGACAAAATAACTAAACAAAATACTATACCCATGCACCCAAGCATCATATTGACAAGACACAAGATGACAACCTCAAATTAGATTGTGCAAGCTACTAAGCGCCTTCGCCCACATCCCCTAACCCTTTATCCGTTAAACATGATGTCTAAGTGTGAAGGAGTGAGCTATTACATGCACTCTAACGATCGGATATGTTGGTCGACAATCATACATTGTCCATTAAGAGTGAAATTCTTATCATTAAAAGTGATCGAGTCTGCTTATAAAATATTCGACGTTTTTGTCTGAATATTTCGGTCTAAATTACCGTTGTTTGAAATATACATCAGGTGCACGCAATTTTCACAGTGCAAGTGCGTTCAAGGAATTTAACTCTATAACATCGCTAAAATAATTCAGCGTAATATCACTATCCTTTAAGCTGAACAAAAATAACGTTGTCCTTCAACCATATAATTTTTTTATCTAGGGAATCTAATCTCTGTCGTTACGCTAATATCTAACTATTAGGAAATCGTTGTCATCATACTATCAATATGTTATTAAATTATTCGTCATTTAAAACACCTTCTATCAAGATGCGGTAAATAAAATTGTGGCCTTTAAACCATATGATTTGTTGTCTGTTAAGCAATTAGAGCGATTAACCATCAATTATATCGCTATCCTTGCACAGGATTAACAATAAAAATAATTATCAAGGAATTTAATATGTCTTTCTCTCAGGACTCCACAACACATTACTGTTCATTAATAACGGTCACGGTATCCACTGAAATCATTGTCTAAAACTGTGGGAGGTCATAAAATGTGCCAAGGAAAATTGTTGACATAGTATTAATGCAGTGTTTCAAATGCAGTGAGATAGCATATATTTGGTTAATAGTCAAACAATGTGTTGAATATAAACTCCACCGTTGTGTGTCTAACCATAGGGTACCAGAATCACAGCCAAGATCAGGATCAAATGCAGTCCATCTTATGGTAACCACACAATCATGGTCAAGGTAAAACACCATCGTTTAATTTCATAAAAAAAAATGCATTCCTTCAAAGTATAAACGCACAGGTATCCCTGATATCGTTCATTGGGCATCTTAAATGAAACGTAGGTGTCATTTAGTAGGGGTTGTCCTTTTGATTTTGAAATCGCTTAACCAAAAACTTAAAATCATTCTCTGAAAATGAATTAGCTTAAAAAATTTCAATGCATCTCAATGCTAAACTGCTTCTAATTAATAAATTATTTCCTAAAAATTAAGACGTTTATGAGTGGTAAAATTGTTGGTAGAGGGATAATGCAAAATGTAAATACAGAATATACACTGAATGATATAATTGCTTGGCGTAATAGGATTTTACTGTCTTATTAACTGTATAATCAATTTCCCTAGCATTAATGGAATAAGATATAAATACAATGTTGTCAGTATTGAATTTACATCCATAGTCTCGTAATATAAATACATTCATTGTCAATATTGTATTTACATTCCCAGTGTCTTAATATAAATACATTCGTTGTCGGTATTGAATTTACATTCGTAGTCTCGTAATATAAATACATTCGTTGTCAGTATTGAATTTACAATCATAGGGTACGCATAAAATTACTACCAACATACATTAATCCCGCAGTGAACAACTTGATAATTCCGCTATGTTTAATGGCCACCTAAATTCTGTGGAAAGATTTAAAAATGCTCATGTATAAAAATTGTTGACAATGAATGTAAATCACGGTAACTATGCAAATTGCAGTCAAAAGTAAAGGGAATCGCAGTAAAAAGAGAGAATGAAATCGTAGTCAAATGATAATGTAAATCATTGACACGCCAATTTCATTGTCTCTTATAAATCTATGTCTAACAATGATGTTCATAAATACAGGAATTTCTGTGTAACATGCCAAAAAAATGCATAGGAATAAAATCGTGGTCAACAATAAATTTAAGGGGATTCATTGAGTGAATTTTTGGGTAGGATGTCGAGAATATCCAGAACCAAAAATGCAGAGATAAGTGGTTTAATGCAGAGATATACATTCACATGGGAAAACGTAGAGGGTAATCGTTCAGAAGAGAATCAATCAAGGTAGAAAAATTAGTCATAAGAAGCATAAGACCAATCGCTCAACCATGAATCAATCAACGCAGAAAAATCCATTTCCAGAAAGCGCAATGACCATCAATCAACCAAGATCAATAAACAGGGCTCGACGACTGGGCTGAAACATCCTTCGCCTATCATCCACGCACAAAATGCAAGGCATTAGAATCTATAGATCGCTATGCACCGAAGTGATGATCGTCGATTCAACTCCTGACCGACTTCTCAGGCATTGACTGACGAACTAGGGATGAGGACCAAGTAAAGGCACAACTCTTCACAACAAATCAATAAAACCAATAGGAAAGTCACAACATGGATCGAATGCCAAGCGAAACCAGTCAAGAAGTGAGCTTAAGGCTATGGGGAATTTAAGTTCTTAATTAAAATGCTAAGTCAAACACCTTCTATACATAGTTAAAAGTACATAAATGAAAGCGTAAGGTCATAATAATCTACCAAGCAGAATAAAAGTAAGTGTAACGTAGCCCAAGTTGTCCGCTCTAAGTCATTTTCCCGTGCACTCTATGCAGCTCTCGCTTGCCGACCGATGATACTTCACTGGTACCTCCCAGCCAATGCTAGGGGTACTCTTCTTCCCCCTTATCCCCCCGAGCCACAAAGGGGCCACACACACTAAACCAGAGAACAACTAGCTCCTAGCTCGCCTCGCAAGGCCGAGCTACCACTCCTCACCAAGTTGGGTATCCCAGCTCCCACAAGCTAAATCAGTCTAGTTTAAAATTTTGCAGCGTAAAGTTACGCATAACAGAGGAATTCCATCCCTCTCCTCCTCCCTCCTTTATATAGAATTTCTAAGTCACTTCTTTCCCAAATTCCCGTTTAATTTATTGTTTAATAATTTATTTTAGAAAAATCCTCCCCATACATCTGTCACCCATCCCTTTTGTTGCACCAGAAATTAATTTCATTAATTATTTAATTACTTAAATTTCCCTCGCCCACCTAAAAACATTCCTAGAATCACTCCTAGGTGTCCCCATATTCCATTACACAATTTAATGACTTCCCCCCTTACTAATTTACTAGTTGAGTTCAATTTAGAATGTTCCTAAAAGCAAGATTTCTTGCTAAGTTGGTCATTCTACCTTTTCCTTATGTTTCTCTTTTTCTTTATGTTTCCCCCTTTTTCCCTTAGTTTCCTAAATCTTTTAAATTTCTCTCTTTCCCGTTTTATCTGAACTCAAATTAGTAAGTGTAGAAAATTAATTTTTCCCCCTTTTTCTTTTTAATTAATAAATTTTAATTAGCATGTGTAACAAAACAATTATTTCCCTTTTAAAATTTTAAATCCCTCAATAATTTGATTTTAATAACTTAATCAAGTTTCTAACCCCCTTTTCATCACATGTTTAATGATGATTATTATTATTTATACTTTTTTACCACAAGTATTACTTTAGACCTAGATTTTAACTTTCGAGGCTGGGCGACATTTTATTAGGGAAATTGTTTTTAAATCTTTCTTATCACGTTATTCATTCTAAGGCCGCCTAGGTTTATTCTCTTATTAGTTAATAATGGGGCGTGCCCTTCAGGACGCACTAGGTGCTCCAAGGGTTCCACTTGCCTCATTTCGTTTCCCTTTCGCGATGTGCCTTTCAAGACGCACTACGTTCTGCAAGGGTGCCACTCACCTCTTTTCATTTTTCTTACGCGACGTGACCTTCAGGATGCACTACGTGCTCCAAGGGTGCCACTGACCTCTTGAATGACTTGGTAGACATAAAAAAACCCTAGAGTCAATATTCCTCTAGGTGATCTTGTGGGAGACTAAGGGCCTCTAAGGAATAAGGCCCCTGCATTTGTGCGTGCCCCTTAGAATCATCATGAGCGATTGTCACAGTTTTCCCTCACGACATCATGGGTCTTCTCGAACTAGGTAGTCGTTAACCTACAGTTTGAGCCACAGCAAGAGTGGTAGTAGGTTGTGGCAGGGTTGTTGTCCATACCTCTCCCTCAACATCTCTGGTAGTCGTGCATGACCCCTCTACTCCTCATGTGACTCTGGTTGGAAAGATATCATCAACATGCATCATCAATGAATCATGTCAGAAATGAGATCCATAATCATAACATCTAATCATATGCACATATGTCATATATACAACAATAAAACCCAATATTCCACTCCCTGACTCGATCTGGAGTCCAAGGGTTTCATCGATGCCTCTGCATCCTCGAGGTCCAAAATCCTACACACTAAGGAGAACTGAGTCAATATCACCTGTCTAAGTCAATATAAAAAAATAACATATAATCACATTCATAATGCCTCATAATCATAATCAATGGCCAATAGTATAATAATCTGGATCACTTGCAAGCAAGTGTCCTCAAAGAATAAGTTCGCGCAGTGTCCGCAACAGTGGGATGTTACACTTATGATCCCTCCTTTATTCTCTAGGAGAGAAGTGATGATATTAAAGTCTCCCTCAATGATCCAATGATGGCATTGTAAAAGGAACCTTAGGTGACTCATGGATTATAGAAATCCTCGCTAGAGCTGGGGAGTTAAGGGGCCATAGTCATTTTAGATGAATCCCTGGGTTTTATATCCAATCTCAACAAAGCTTATCATTAGGATTCTCAGAAGGTTGGAGAACACCTTCATTCTCCATTTCCTTGGATCCTACAAAATAGCCAAGCCTCTTGAATCTCCTTTCGAATCAACCACTTCTACTTCACAATCTTTGCAAACTTTATTTGCGATCTTTACCATTGCCTCCTTATCACACTTTGTTTCTTGAATTATAACAACCTATACTTTTTCCTGCATATATATATATATATATATATATATATATATATTATTATTATTATTTTTTAATTTTGTGTTTGGATGGGGCATTCATACTTAACACATTACATGAGATGAGCTTCATAATGTCAATTTTGTTGGTTTTGGAAATATCTTTCTGGAAGGCCTGCCATTTGTGTTGAGTCCACTAAATGGTATCTTGTTTCTTCTATGACCTTTCTATATATCTTTCCCCCCCTCTTCTTCTCTTCATAGGGGGTTTTCTTAAGGATATTCAGAGGGTTAGTTTTTACCCCCATACTGCATGAGGCGACTACTAAGCTCCCAAGGAATATCTCCTTACCCTTTCTTTCCTATGATTCATCTTGTAGATTACGGAGTTGGTCCATGGTCATTTCATGTATTTATTGTTCTCCTTGGTCTTTCCTAAAGGATTTTATATTACTTTCCACCTTTTCCATTTCCATTTCTTGGTTTCCTTCCTCTTGGACTTACTCCTCTTAATTTGGATCTTTCTCTTCCTGATCTCGCATCTCAAGCTCCATTTCTATATTATCCACTGGTTTTTCTTTTAGATTTGGTTTCTGACATTTTTTTGTGGTTTCATTTATTT